>JXOV01018378.1:0-11772 GCA_001014945.1 Clogmia albipunctata | reverse complement strand
TGCACAGCCGCTCTTCCATCAAATCAAAAAGTCCAGCTACCTGAATTTTAGAATAAAGAGTTATTGTGATGTTTGTTTCTTCTATCCATTAAAAAACAGTACCTAAAGTACAAATGAACTAGAAACCTAGACCGTTTCAATGAAATTATAACCCGTTTTATTCCATTAAAATTCTGATTAAAAATTCATACCCAAATTTCTAATGATCATTTGTTCTGTTAATATTGTACATTCCCCAAATTGATTTCGTATTCAATTTCGGACAGAAGAAACACATTGCATTTCTGAGGAGTATTCAAATTAAACGAAGATTCCAACTTTTTGTCAGAGGGGGGGTCAAAGTTTTGGATTCTATTTGTGGACATATCAGATAAGAAAGGGTAAAGTTTGTGAAAGAGAGGGAGATTCAACTAAGTTTTGGTGATAATGAATTTCAAATTAATTCTCAATTCATTATTTCCTTGCTTTTACAAGCCAAGAACAACGTTTTTTCTTCTCTAGGACAATTATCGATCCGCACTTGTTAAGATTTGCTCAAAATTCACACAACCACACACATTTTTCATACACCGAAAAGAACTCAGAACTCGTGAAATTCATTTGTTTTGTTATCTTTAAGATTTATTGCGTTTTTATGAGTTTTGATTGTGAAGCATAAAATCCAGCACTGAGCACTTATTGGATCACTTATCAGCACTCACACACTTAGATTAGTTGCAAGGCGCGCGTTTACCGGAAAAAGAACACAATGTTCTCGCGAATTTCTCAAACTGACACGAAAGAAAAAAAACACGGCCACTTTGGTATGAAAACAACGACCACAAATTCGTCGCCTACTTGAAATAAATTTTGAAATTTCTTTGTGGAAATGCGGTTTCTATACTTTTCTCTTGTCTTGTTCTCACTATCGCCTTCAATTATCTCTACTTTTCGATGATAACGACGCCGGCCGACCAAAGCCCGATAACGTGACAATACACTCCGTACAAAGGGCCAATATTCTTTAAATGTTTTCAAAACACATGCACGACTTTCGCTATCTTCAGTCTCGATTTTCGATAATCTTGGAGGCCAATTAATGATGGAATTACCGAGAATGGAGTTGGTCATACTCGAAAATCGCTGATAAGACCCTCGAACAAATCCAGCGCTCACTTCTAATCGCTTTTCTAATCACCACCGCTAATGCAGCTAATCATAAATGTCGCTTATTCGACCCAATGAACGCATATTATACAACGATGACCGCCTTTTTTGCTGTTTGCCGGAACCATGAGAAAATGTAGCGAAATTCAACGCGGTTTTTGGCGATATTATTTTCTATTACGCAATTCGACATTTTGCTGTCGAAAACAAATGTTCAAATTTTATACAAATGTATTTCGTCGGACCAATAAAATACGAGATGATCTAATTGGGTCACCAGATCGATCAATTTTCGCAATACTCTTTAGAGATATTGATAACTTCTTTTGAAATTGAATATTTTAAAATACTTATTGAGCATTAATTGTATTAATATATTATGAAAAACTGTACAGTACATATTTAGATAGAAATTAATTTTTTATATGATCGAATACATCTTTCTAAACTTTATCATTAAAACCGGAATTTGCAAATTTAATAGATAAGACTATTTAAAAAAATCTGACGTATACGTATATATATTTTATAAAAGAAATTCTTTTAAATTTGTTCTACATTAAATTTGTATTTGAAATCGAAAGGAATCGCTCAATACTGAAGTACATATTTGTGACAAGTCAAAAACCATGACTAGTTATTAAATTGCTTCATGTGCTGATAACAAATGTTTTCATTTGCAAATTTACTTTCATAGGAATAAAGCAATATGTAAAAATAAAACCCTGAAGAAATTTAACTGCTTAAACGTGTTGATAATAGTTTTTTTGCTGTAATGGTTTAAAATCTGCGACTAATTTGAAACAAATTGGTTAGTAGATTATGACTTTCTTTATATCACTTGTGAAAAATAGTTATTTCTACAACTGTACCTTTTTTCATTGCAATTTGGATTTTTAACCACTCGAGTCACTCTGTATATTACAATAGAACAAAATCTTAATTGCAGTGAAAAAATGTGTAGGGCGATAAGATAGGGTATTATTAAATATTTGGGTTTTTTAAAGTCACGAGCGTAGCGAGTGGTTTAATAATTCNCTTTTTTCATTGCAATTTGGATTTTTAACCACTCGAGGCACTCTGTATATTACAATAGAACAAAATCTTAATTGCAGTGAAAAAATGTGTAGGGCGATAAGATAGGGTATTATTAAATATTTGGGTTTTTTAAAGTCACGAGCGTAGCGAGTGGTTTAATAATTCTTATCGATCATAAGGTAAATTGTAAATTCAATTCGTGCTGTAATAACCTGTAATAACACTTGTATCGAAGTATACTATTATGTTCGGAATATGTGAACTGAAGTTTTTTTTATTATGCATTGTGGATGATAATATGAGTACAATAAGATACCTAATAAAGTCACCGGTGTGAGTAATATTTTCTGATATAGCGGATAGGCTATTAAGCGACGTAGCTAACAAACGGCACGGTGTATTTAAGCCAAACAATCCTATTTTGAAGATCATCAAATTCCCTACACATCTTCCATACATAGTTTTAAAATAACACAGCTGGGTTTTTTAAGTTATTTTTTTAGTTATAAAAAATATCAGCAGACTTAATATATGGAATTACAATTATCTTATTGTACCCATATTATCATTCACAATGCATAATTAGCTCAGTTTTCGATAGCCACCATTACTTTATTTGAATTTTTTCTTTTATTGGCAATTTATATATAGAATTACAACAAATAATTTACAGTTTACAAACAAAATAACATTAAACAATTTTAACATCAACATTTAAAAAAAATGATTCATATTGGTATAAATTTTTAAATTCCAATACGAAGAAACACTTGCATTTGGGTCGAAGATTTAAATCTATCACTAGTATATTCGTAAATATAATATATTTTATAAGAATTGTTAAATTTCTTTTGTTCAAATAGATCTGAAAATATTAGAATGTTAAAATAGTTATTTGTGATACAAGGGCATAAAATCAGTTGTTTTTGAGTGAGGAATTGAGTGTGAAGTGAATACGTGTCATTAGGTGAGTTTTTAATCGTTCCCGAGTTTAAGCACCTGAGCAGGATGCAATTTCCTTAAAAATACACAAAAAAACTAATTAAAAAATATTTTCCGTTATAACAGACTCAATTTAACAAGTTATCGGTCTCTATACGATCGGTATAACTACCTTGATTTGTTCGTTGATTATTATTTTCTTATCGCCCGTGCTTTATACAGAATTTTATGTAAAAATGCATAAAATTCTGCATTATTTTTTTCCCGTTTTCTTAAATTCAAATTTAAAATATAGTTACCCTCTTCACATTGTTTTTGTTTCCTTTTCTAATTCTACGGGAAGATGGAGAAAGCTGTATTTTGAAATCCGAAATGTGCATTTCAATTAAAACGGTAAATTCAAATTGAAATCATATGTAATGCTGTAAAAAAAATCCACAAATACAGTTAAACCATACACATCGAAAGACAAATGACTAATCATATTTCAAATATTTAGCAATTTATATATCATTACAAACAATATTTCTTAATACAGTTACTCCTGAAAGTATTCGACTCTGAATTCAGTCGAATTTAGAAGCTATCTCACGCAATCAATATTTATCTGATATATATGTATGTGGTACCATTTGATAGACAATTTAATGAAATTATATATTAAAAAAGAAATTTATAATTATTTTACATAGACCAATTAAAAATGACAGCTAAACTGTAGGGTGCGCTCAGATTACGCGCCGAAAGTATTCGACCTTTTTGTTATGACTGGTTGATATTTCGAATTTCGAAATTTTTACTAAGTTTGGTTTGTTTTCACATTTAAACTATGTTTTAGTAGTTTGCTATAAATATTTCATTAAAATAAATGAAGAAAATACGGAAATAAGGGATATGAATGAATAATTTAAACAATATTTTTTATCCGAAATTATTGTTGTAAAGCTGAATTTTGATAATTATAACGTGAAATAATAATAAACTATTCCATTTAAGTTTTTAAATATAATAATTTATTTTTTAATTAAAAGTATTTAATTTTTTCTCCTAACGAACAAATTTACAAAAAATTCGAAGGAATTTTAGGAGTAGTGAATTTTTTAATTGTAAGTATACAAATTAATTAAAATCGATTGAAATAAGTTTCTATATTATTGTAAATACAGTTTAACCATACACATTGAAATTAACAACCCTATACACGAAGGTCACATTTTAATAATAAAGAAAAGTACTTGTATTATAAAAACGGCTTTGACAGAACAAATTTTAGTGTGATAATGTTAATTTTATGCAACGAAAATGCTAATCATATTAGTTTTAGTGTAAAGAAATTATTTTAACACATTTTATTTATCGACACTAAAATAGTGAATTGGAAATAAATTCAACTGAAAAGCAAGATATAATCATAATTTATTCGATAAGGTCAATGAGGAAGGCCGTATATTAATAGATATAAATCGATATTTTATTCAATTTTAAATAATTTATAATCATAAAAATTTATTATGTTCATTTAAATTATTCTGATTATTCGTTGATTTAATCAAGCCCCTCAATATCGGTTTCTGCTTATAAGCAAATTATAATCATTTCAGTCAGACGAATTGCATAATAATGAAAAGAATTTCAAATCAGAAACAGTAATAAAACACGTGTTATGGGCAGTAGATTCCATTTAAATTTATTGAATCTCCTTGTGATTAGATCTGTGGCTGCTGGGCGGCGGAATTAATTGTGTTTATTTGGTCAGTATTGATTATTATGAACGCAGTTTTGTACTAAAATATATATAATTTGTGCCATCCGCTTTTGGCCTTGTACTTTTCAAGTTAACCCGTTGTGTTGGAGGTTCCGCCGCCCACCAAAAACAGCCACATATCCTCCCCTCAAGGACTTGAAGCAATTGTTACAAATCTCACCATTTAGCGTGACAAAATTGGAATGCAAATTTCATTTTCATTTCCACATCCATCACTTTCTACTTATTATATACGCAAATTCAATCGTTTCGCGGCAATTTTATTCCCGGAGAACGCGCTTAGAGAGAGAATATTAAAGAATTTTTTGTTTTACCACTTAAAATATAAGAAAAGGACTTTGAGAAAGGACACACAAAACGCACAATTAGTTTCAATTAGAGTTGGATGAAAAGAAATTAGAAGACGATTATTTGGCTGCTTCTGGTGGGCAATCGGGCTGGTTCGAGGGATGAGCTGCTCGGAAAGCCGGGTGGCTCTCTAATTCCCGGTCGATCCTCAGAATTATCGGATAAGGACGAAGATCTACGTGGAACCTGGAAGAAATTACGAACAGAAATAGAAATGTTATTAATTTACGAGAAGCGCTAAAATTGGAAACGATTGCCTTGTTTCGTTTACGTCTTGATAAAATTGATCACTCTTTGCTTGTTTTACGTTTTCGTGTTTCATGTACCATCCATTATCTAAAATCAAAGATCAATATCGAGGTGTTAATTACATTTAACACTGTTGTAGTTTCATAACTATTTCTGGACTATGATAACACGCAACAAATTGTCTTCCTCGTTAAAGATGACTTTCAAATTATGACGATAATAGTAAAATTTAAAAGACAGAGTCGATGTGAATTGTTATTAAATAAGTAAATACAATGAAACATTTCTTTACAACAAAGTAAAAGTAACGAATAGAACAAAAAAATTTAAAAAATGCTTTCTAATTCGTTTCAGTTGTAATTTCTTTTCGAAAAAAAGAATTTATATTCTTTATTAGTTGTAATTATTCATTAATTTATTTAAAAATTAAGTTTGAAATTCAATTTAAATTCCAATAAAATTTGAATTAGAAATGGTTTGAATTATTGAGAGTCGATTGTATTTTAATAACAAATGCATTTATTTGCAAATTCAACAATAATTGCAAATGAATGTTATGATTATAAAATTAAAAAACTACAGTAAAATTTGTTTTAGGATTATGGTATGTATCTATTACGCTAATTGATATTTGCTCGTGATTTCCCTGCAATAATAATCCTTCCTTGGAATTAATAATTATAATAATTTTCTAATTACATTTCTCAACCTAAACCAAGGGGTGCTAGACTTTTCCTGGCTATTTGTTTTTCATTATATTATTAGTCAATTAAAAGCACCAGTTGTCAACGGATCCAGTCAATCAGTCCATTTTTAATTCGCAATATTTTACAACCGAGCTGGACATAATTTTTTTCCATTTAAAAATTCATGTATTGTTTTCAAGTGCTATTTATATATTCAAATAAATCAGTATAACTATTTCGCAATTTTTTTAAACTTTTTTGGTAATCGCTTTTGATTTCTTCGGTACAAATTCTTATATTTTCAATGATGTTTATGTTGCTATTTCATAACAAAATGTTGATTCAAAACAGAATTTCTAAATATAAAAATCTATAAATGTAATCTGAGAACGTCGGATAATGTTCGTCAATATTTAACAGTAAAACCTCCAGTATCAAAGTAACTTTTCATATAAGTTGATGAATTTCGTTTACGGAGGTCACACATTAATAATAAAAAAGCACTAGTGCTTTAAAGAATTCTTTAAGGAACTTGTGCTATAATAACGTCTTTGACAGAACAAATTTTAATGGCATAATATCAATTTTATGCGAAAAAAATGCATAAAAGAAATTTATTATATTTTTAACTAGTGAAATATAAATTCAATTTTTCACTAGTGCGAAAAAGTGACGAATTATGAAACCCAAACGCCGAAAAGCTAACCTTGCGATACGAAAGTGCAAAATCACATTTATAAGCGTAAACTTTTTTCTATTAAACATTTTATAAATATATGAAAAACTATCGAAAAATAATGTTTTTCTTATTATTTTTATGTTTCATTACTTATTATTAAATTAAACCAATAAATTTCATTAACAAGCAACAATTTTAAAATAGAAAATGAAATAAAAATGAATTAATATTTTATAAATATAAATCTAGTAAAAGACTATCCAAATATTTACTGCTAAAAGTTTATAACTATTATAAAATGGATACCGAAGACAAGGGTATGCTAAGTAGTAGTAAAATTTGAGAAATCTGTAAAATGAGCTTTTTATTTCTAAGTTTATGAGAAAACATTATGATTAGGCCAAGATTGGTCTAAGCTGTCACGCTATTCAAAAAGAACAATATCAAACTATGACCCACCTCCTTGCATTAAAGACCTGTGGCACAAGACAGCAGTCGGCCATTGTGATGTCGTCCCCCACACAGAACTTGCCCGCTGAAGTGGACAGAAGTTTCTCAATGGCTCGGAATCCTCTGGTGATCCAATGTTGGGCCCATTCCTTCTTCTTCTCCTCGCCAACGTGAATCAGGACGACCAGATTTTGGAGTGGTTGGATGCCGCTGGCGATAACTTCGCAGATCTCACGCACCTTGGCCCTCTTGTGCACGTCTTGGGGGAGCAAAGGGCGCTGCGGGCGGGTCTCCTCCAGATAGTGCATCACCGACAGCGACTCTATCAGAATGTGTCCATCTGGAAAAACGACAAAACAGAACATCGGAAAATTAAATTGTCGTGTTCTCAGCGCTTTTTATCAGCGATTTCAACATGTGATTGCCAATTCCTGGTCTTATAATTGGTTTGCCGGGCCAACACCAGCTGACCATTTCTCAGTGGACTTTCAAGTGTAGTGTTTCTCTAGGGAAGATTCAGTTTCAAAATGAAGGCTTTTGTAGGATTTTTAATCGCTGTCGCGGTATTTTCTACCGCTCAGGTATGTTTTTTTTCTTTAGTTAAAATTTATCACAGTAAATTAGACTTTTTTTAATAATAAATTTGAAAAAAATAAAAAAAATAAATGTGACACTGTTGCGGATAATACTAATAATTAATATGCATAGACTTTCTTAGAAAAAACACAAAGCACATTCTTTTGATATGAAAATATCATACTATAGTCGCCTCTCGATAAATCGGACCTCCAAAGGACCCTTAAAATACTTCGAATTATCAAACGGTTCAATTGCTGCTGCTGAATAACTTTATGACAAAAAGGCGCCTGAAATGCTGAAACAACAATTCTGAAACATCGAATTTTCGAGTGTTGGACGCGAGTGAGTTTGAATTACCGCTTGGTTTTGTTAATTTGCAACGGTTTTTTACGTTCAAATTATGAAGGGCATAAAATGTATTGATTTAGTTCGAAATATCAAGAGTTTGTGGATGGAACTCTTAATTATTGAGAGTTGACTGTACATACTTTTTATTCTATGAACGATCTTAAATTTAAAACCCGTACGTGAAGTTTCTTATTTTTTTACGTGAAACTCACCAAAATGGGATAAAAATCTTTTACACTCCTTTGTCGTGCAAACAAACATTCTTCATTTTCTTCTTCAACCACTCAACAGCCGTTGCCGGTCAAGGACTAACTAATTTTTTTACGTAATCAAAGTTAACAAACGTCTAATCTATTCCAAATTCAATTGACAATTGAATATAATGTTTACGAATCATTTTGTTATGATGTGATTAGCATCATGTACAAATGTTTCTATATAGAGGCTATTTATTGACAAGTTTTTGGCACCGATAAAGAACACATAATACGAAGAAAACCATCCCTTTCATTACCCCTATATGTATCCGTTCATTGAACAGCAGCAAATTAATAGTATTAGAAAGATCCATCTAAGTTTTGAAAACCTGTCTGGTCGAACGAACAGCATTGACGATGCTGCTTGTTCGATAGTTAAGGCTTGGATATTATTTTGTTTTTTAAATTACAAATATGATATTAATCACAGAATGTTGTTAGTGCAAACGAGTATTAAAATTCGAAAGAAAAAAAGTACGGTCTGATCAGGGCTCAAACCGGGCCCTCTCGATTTGAATTTCGTGCAACGCTTTAACCACTGCGCCACCCTGACCACACATTCCTCACAAAAATTTTCATATTTGTTTAGTATTTGGCAGTTTTTAAATGAAATTCAAAACAATAATTAATATAATTTTTCAGGCCCAATTTTCCAATGAACTAAGAACCTACAACGAAAACTTTAACAACTTCCACCATGAAGTTGACTTGTTCCTTCGCATGCAAAGGTATAACGCCTCTGAGATTCTGGAGAACCAAAACCGTATGGCTTTGACCACGATCTGGGACAGTGTTTTGCGATTGAAAGAGCTGACCGAAGTGGCTGACGATTTCCTGATTTACGTCGCTTTGGAGATCGGAAACCAGAACCCATGCATCGTGGAGCAGGAGACTTATTTGAGGGAGGCTGAAGTGGTCGCTGGAACGAACATCAGCTCGTGTGCCGACGCTTTGTACCGCTCCCAGCAGATGGCCATCACCTCTGGCTTCTACCCCACCGTGGACTATACTCAGCGCTCCTCTCACTTCCTCCAGATCATCACTATGTACACCCTCGGCCTCTTCAACCCCGTCGTCGACCAGAATTCGATCCGCATGGAGCTTGGCACCACTTGGCGCGAACGACACAACATCAAGTCCGAAGAACAGATCCAGGAGGAACTCTTCTACGTCATGGTCGGAATGCAAACAGCCCGAATCAATCTCAGCAACTGCATGGCTCTGATCGAGGGACGCTACAGAACCCGCACCGAAACCATCATGCACCAAGCTGAACTCTGCCGATAGATAGTGGCACTCCTGGCCGAACCATGTCTTGTTGATTTTTACACGATTAAAGTCGAAATTATTACAAAATAGTGTAGTTTCTTTTATCATAGATAATAACTCAATATGTTTCTGTTAATAGAACTAACTAATTAACTCTACAGCAAGGTCGTCAGGGGTGTATTGTGTAACTTTTTCGTTACTCTCTTGTGAGAAAAATCGTTACAAAGTGACGTTTTATTAATTGAACCGTTTCAATATTATTATCATTTTTTTTGTTTACACAATAGTCTATATTGAAAGTGATAAAGTAAAAATTAGATAACTGAAGAGGGGTATGCATTAATTCCACTCCGCCAAAATACGAACTATCAACAAACGATTTCGACCTTTGATATAGCTATTTTTGCCTTCAGTTAGTTTTATACTTTATAAAGTCTATCAACATCCCGTTTAGGTTTAAATTAATCTCAAAACATCCAGTTAGAAAATTCAAAGTCTACTACTTGAAAATTCAGTAAATCAGTGCAACCTCAAACGTTACATTGAACCCGTTTCTCTCACAAGAGAGTAATAAGAATGCTGCACAATAAACTTCCAGGTGAGACGTATCAAAATATAGCAGTACCAGTATAATGTTCTATTGTCTAATAGGTTAAGACGGTATTGAATATACATGACTTTCAGAATGTTTCAGAAATTAATAATAAAAAATATTTTAGTTTGAAATTTAACATATTAGACTGGAATTGAACTAGTAAGACCATTTTAATCGGTTTATAATTTTATACATTTGATGCGTTCAAAGTAAGCTTTTGTTCACTCATAGCATCCATTCAAAATGAGTTTTTCTTCTCTAGGGAGACAAAAAACAAAAACTGTTACTTTGTCTCACGCTCACGTACTATAATAATAAAATAATGTACTGAGATTGTTTTATTAAAATTTTTGACATTTTTCAAATCAAAGACACTAGATTACAAATGTATAAAATTATGTGTACTCTACGGGTTCAATTGAATTTTGTTCATTCGAATTTCTTGTCAACCTCAGCAAGCTTCGGTTGACAACTGAAGTTCTCAGTGAACAAAATATCACTTTGAACCCTAAGTGTACAAATAACTATTATTTCAATTATGACTCTATGATCCTAATATTGGTGTAAAATATTGGAAATTGTTGAATGACACAACTAAGTAAATCACAATAAATTAANGCAAGCTTCGGTTGACAACTGAAATTCTCAGTGAACAAAATATCACTTTGAACCCTAAGTGTACAAATAACTATTATTTCTATTATGACTCTATGATCCTAATATTGGTGTAAAATATTGGAAATTGTTGAATGACACAACTAAGTAAATCACAATAAATTAATCTAGTTTTAATAGATTTTCCAAAGCTATTTTCATATTGTTCTCTAGGACCTTAAGTTTTATATAAATCCGCTAATGAAAAAGTTTAAATTAAATCAATTTGATACATTTAATTCATGGTGAACCTAATAAATTGTGCATTAAAAAATATATATTGTGGTTTTAAATAAAAAGAATAATTTTTTTTTATTATTATATTCTATTTGATCTTTTTCCGTCCGTCCTGGACTTCAGACGTATTTTCGATCGCTCCGCTAAATTTAAATATTTAGTAGTTTATTGAAGTATTATAGTTAATGAGTGATAAGTGTAATGTGAACAATTTAAAATATGTGATTTAAAAGTGTCAATAAACCTTTTGTGATAAAAAGAATTGAGGAAAATAGAACATTAGAGGAAATAAATGAGTGACAGTACCAAATAGAAAGCAGTGCGGAAAAAAGTTCCGGTTAATTGAGATAAGCTATAATTCTTTTATTATTTTAACTATTGACTACTTATTATAAATTATTAGTTTAATATTTGTATAAGGAATCGTTATTTGAAAAATATTTGATCGAATTAGTTGGGTAAAAGTACAGAGATCATGTTCATACTTATTCAGCGTAGAGTGCGTTACTGAATCACAATTCACAGATTGG
>JXOV01018372.1:0-12873 GCA_001014945.1 Clogmia albipunctata | reverse complement strand
AACAAGGTCGACAAGATAAGGCATTATTAAAGACACGGGCTTTCTTTGAAGGTAGGCTGGTACTTTATAATGTTTATCGACCTTGTTTTATACAATTTTTTTTGGCATTTTTAATTACTTAACACAAAACAAACAAATATTCGTTTTCTTAAAATCAAATTTTAAAATTAAGTAATTTCCCTCGCCTTGTTTTTAATTCCCGGTAAGATGAAAAAAGCTATATCTGGTATCTCTTATTAGCTCATAGGAAATATAACCGAGCCTTTTCAATTTAAACGTAATATTTAAAGTGAAATAATCCGTTAATATGTGAAATCATCTTAAAATACAGTTAAAGCATATACAATGAANTTCCCTCGCCTTGTTTTTAATTCCCGGTAAGATGAAAAAAGCTATATCTGGTATCTCTTATTAGCTCATAGGAAATATAACCGAGCCTTTTCAATTTAAACGTAATATTTAAAGTGAAATAATCCGTTAATATGTGAAATCATCTTAAAATACAGTTAAAGCATATACAATGAAAATGACTTCCATATAAATTTGTTGGATTTCTTTCACGTTGGACACACTTTTATAATAAAGAAAAAAGAATTCTTTAAAGCACGTGTGCTTTACAGAACAAATTTCAGTGTCATAATGTCAAAGTTTCTTTATCGTATAAAACTCAAATAGATGTCGAAAAGCTAACCTTTCGATACGAAAGTGCAAAAACTACTTAAAATAGGTTTATTTCAATAAAATATTTGTATTGCAAATAATAAGTATTAAATCTATCTATTGTTTAATTTAATTTTTTTATTTAAATTTTTTTTATAAAATTCTGTTTAGGCTTCATACGTTCCAAATTTCAAGAATGATAATTATACGATTTTGATACATCCTGTTTGACATACGAGTATAAAACACGTTTTAAAAATAAAGGCATATTTTAAGAAAACTGATGGAATGGAGTCCAAAGTTGTGGACTTCTTTTCTTGTTCATACATAAAATGTGAATTTGTTATCATTTTCGCATGTACATAAATTGGAAGAGTACATATCCAAACTTAACAAGGAAGGCTAAATTATTTAGTAAATACGAAATCGTGGCTCACGTTGAAAATGGCGAAATTTGCCGATCGTTTGAGCAAATCTCAAGTTGCGATTATTTTGATTTTGCAATTGAAGAAAGGAACTTATTTTTATTTTTAATATGACTTTATTGGAACTTCCGATCATTTGTCTGGCTGATAATTTCCATGGCTGATGAATTGTCGCTCATTTAGCAACCTAGTTGAGTTACTAGATGGATTCTAAATCATCCGAGGCCTTAACAATAGATTGTATAATTAAAAATGATAACAAAATATTGTCTTGACCGAATAATGTTCCAATATTGTTCAGGGTACGAGTAAGTGACTCAATTTATGGGATGTTTTTGTCAACTTGTTAATTAAATTAACTTTTGAAACACGATTATTGACAATATTGTTTATTTATTTGCTATTTTTTATAATTTATTATAAAAAAACACATGATATTTATTCAAATAAGATTTATTTAATAATTTTATAAGATCAAATAAAAAACTATAAGATTTATATAAGAAATCAATGTTGTTTCTTATAAAACGTGTTCACTGATTAAATATTGATGCAAATTTTGTTTGAGAAGAAGTCACTTGCCATAAAGTCCTAATTGAATTTTAATTAGCATTTTTAAATCAAACATCATCTCTCAAATATAGTCTAAATAATTCTATAAATAGAATTCGTTAGTGGCTTCTATTAATCAATTTATCAAATTTGTGGTTCAAGGATCGCATTCTTTTTAATTGGAATTTCAAAAAAACAATCTTACGATTGAATCGTTTAATATCAAAACGTGACAAGTCCACAAACTTCATTTTTCAGAAGACACTTATAAAACTATTAATTTAGAGAGCTTCAAATTTGTGCCAATAATAATAAATGCCAAAATGATGAATGTGTTTTGAGATGAAATATTCAATCAAATTCATCAAAATCAGTTAACAAATATTTTATGCATTATGAAATTGAAACTTGTTCTGTCAAAGTGTGTATTTGGCGATGTTTGTGACTGTTTTTATTTGAATAGTACTAAATTAATTGTTTTCGGTCTATTTAAATTTAAAACATCCGTTAATGGACGATATTTCCTGTGGGCAATTAAGAGATGACGAGATAAAGTTTTACCTGTCACACCGTAATGAGGGAAAGACACAGAAAATAATGTGAGATTAAATTTGAATTTAATGAACTGATTATTTTTTTAAAATATATTTTCTTGTTAATTTATTATAAAATGCATGAAATATTGTATAAATCACGGTCAATAAGTATTATTAAACCAACGGGCCTTCTTTAAACCACTCGCTACGCTCGTAACTTAAAACGACCCTAATTTTAATAATGCATTATCTTATCGATCTAGTTGGATAAATAACTTTTTTTTAAATTATATAACAAAACATTTTTGTTTTATTGTTAAAACATTATTTACAGAGACTAATATAAAATACTTGCTAGCCTTTAAAATTAAATGCACTGTTTTATATAAATTCATTCCGATGTAATTCAATACTAAATAATTTGCAGAATTCTTTCTTTTTTCTCTGGTTTTAAAAATCTGTGTTGGTATCTTTAAATTCACCTTTTAAGGCTTGTTCAAAACTTCTATTTCAAGAGAACGATCTCCAAAAGTGGTTCCATTTTAACCAGTGACCATTAATTTGTCGTCAACCAATTAACAAATCTGCCAAACTGGATTTAACCGGAACAATTATTTGTTTTTTAACAAAATGTGAAAATTGTTATATTATTGAGTTTCCGTCTGGAATAGTTGTTTGGAAGCTCTAATCAAGTTACACTGTGGTACTAAAATCTCTATTTCTATGGCTAGTTTAATGATCATAGCCCTAAATAGAGATTATTACAAGTAGTTAGAATTCAAGGATTCATCCTCGGTGTGGCATTAAGGCAGAGCCGAAGATGTGAATTGTCTAAAATGAAAACCAATTTTAGTTTTAAAAAACCAATGATATTTCTCTACTTTTATTACATTAATAATATAGGAAATGATTTTAAAAAAACCCGCAATGGATATTAATTTATTTTTTCCGAGTCATATAAAACTTAATTTTCTCACAAAACAAATATTTAAAAAAATATCGAAAACATGTTTTTGAAAACTCTAAATCATTTAATGGATAGGTTTACAGAAGTCGCTGTAGTACGACAATAAATTTAATTACAAAATTATTTATAGATCTAGGTCGATAAGATAAACACAAGGGCTATTAATAGTCATGAGCGTAGCGAGTCTTTTAAAGATAGCTCGAGTGTTTAATAGTGCTTATTAACCGCGTTTAATACAAAAATTGATGTAATTTTTGATAAAATAACACAAAAATCATAAAAACTCTTTAATTTTTTAAAAAAAATATATGTTTCTTAACTACCTTTGTTGTTTATAAATATAAATATATCTGTCCTAACGTGGGGAAAAAGATAGAACAATATTGCACTTAAATAAATTCAAATATAGTAGTTTAACTTTACACAATTTTGTTAACTTTTAATTTCATTGCACCGATCCCTTAATTTAGACAAACTTTTTTGGTAATCGCTTTTGATTTCTTCGGCAGTGTCGGCACATATTTTAATATTTGGATAAAAGTTTTTAATGATGTTTGGGTTTCTATTTCATAACAAAATGTTTATTCTGAACAGAATTTTTTAATATAATCCATAACTGTAATTTGTAAGTAGCGAATAATGTTCGTCAAAATTTGTCCTTATTTAACAGTAAAACCTCCAGTATCAAAGCAACTTTTTATATAAATTGATGAATTTTATTTACGGAGGTAACACTTTAATAATAAAGAAAGCACTAGTGCTTTAAAGAAGTCTTTAAAGCACTTGTGCCATAAAAGCGACCTTGACAGAACAAATTTGAATTTCATAATATCAATTTTAAGCAACAAAAATACATAAACGTCATTAAGAACTATTATCTAAATATAGTATTATTTTAAAACAAAATGTAATTTTGTTTACGGATGTCACATTTTATTAATTAAGAAAAAACACTTGTGTTATAAAAGCGACTTTGACAGAAGAATTTTTTGTGTCATAATATCAATTTTATGTAACAAGAAAACATAAATATAATTTTCTGCAATTCCGTTAGAAAAACTTAACTTTCGTTCCCAAACTCTAGTAAAGCTTTGACAGTGCTATAAAATAAATGTGAATTCCTATGTAAATCATTGCATGTTGCCATATCAGTAATTATAACACCAATTTTAACAATAATTATAATTTTTCATTGCAACAATAGTTAAGATTTGCACAAAACGTAGTAAAAAACTTGTAGGTAATGTTAGTACACCCGTCTCGTTCAATTATTGTCTTTGTTACACTCAGGCTACTTCTCCATTCGACTTAAAAGTAGCTTATTTAGTACCGATACGTAATCTTTTTATATATTATCGATTAGTGGGAATAAATCCCAACACTTGTGAAAATGGGGTTTATGTGTCACAATTGTGAAAAAAATTCTTTTACAACAAGGCCAGTACACATATACTCGTAGTCTCGTACCATAATAATGAAAAATCCTTGCAAATTGACTATGATGAACGAATTTGGATGCAAATGGAACATTCTACAATGCATAAATCATAAAGCTTTTAGAAATAAAAAAAAATACTGTTTCAAAAGCATTGCAATGATTTAATGGCCCGTGTGTTTAATAATGCGTATCGTCCGTGTTTCATACAATACTTAATGAATAAAACATTTTACGATTAATGATATTTCAACATATCTATTAAATAAATAATAATTCATATAATGGCGTTTCTTTTCTACAATCAGTAGATTTAGTAAATTTTAATAATTGTTTTAATTTAAAAATTATTTTAAAACTAATTTTTGAAAAATGATGAGCTTTTAATTTATATTTATTTTTACTTTTAACAGAACTCTCCTGAAATAAACAGTTTTATTTTATAAAATTTTATATAAAAATAACAAAAAAATTTATAAAGAAAATCAATTACACCCTAGGGCAATAAACTGTGCTTTTATCGACTGCAAAACAACGCAACGGTATCGCCAATGTGACGTGACAAATGCATAACTTGTAAAATCGCTTCCCGCTAGCCATAAATCACGATCGGAGATTAGCATAAATCTGTTTTGCATTGGCCATAATCAGGTCTGGGGGGCGACGTGTAGTGCAGCGTAAATTAGCGGCAATTGGAGAGACTGCTCGACGCATTGCAGTTGATCCGGAAAATGCTCCTGACCTTGAACGGCGATCCTCTAATTAGTTGATCTTCTGTCACTTTTGAAATCAAAAGATCACGATCATTGAAATTATGTGTGATCCCGATCCGATCTTAAAGAAAAACACGCGACTCGAAAAATTAGAGTAGTTATTGGAGTTATTTACTTGTCGCTTTTGTCGCGATCATTGTTGTGATCGACAGTCGCGCTCAGAATTAGTCGCGCCAATAAAGAGACCGGCTTTGAAGGCCCTGAAGGTCATTCAGATAAGCGTAGATCACATTGGAATGCGTTTTCAGGCCGGAAAATTAGTACTTCCAATTGTTAGTTACCTCAAACACAAATACAAATGACGATCATTATTCATCTCGTCATTGATGTGTGCTTTTTCGTACAATACACACAAATAAAAGTGCTGCCGCCGTGAATTATGCCAATTATTAAATTGGTCGAGTGCCATTATTCGGACAGCTCCACTCGGCTCTGCTCTTGTTTTAGTGACCGCCAGATGAGCACAGACGAGATGGATCGTTGTCATTTTTGTGGATTTATACAAATTTGGGAGTAATTTATGCTTCCGAAAGCGCACGAAAGGGCAATCACATTGGAATTGAAATGGACCAGGGCTTTGGAATTTAGATTATTCGGATTAATTTTTTATATTCATTTGTTTTTTTTTTAATTATAATTTAAGTATTCGAATGAAATATTATTTAAAACAAATAATTATAATATTATATTTCCAATTTTGTACAAAGTTTGTGAAAAAAAAATTGTTTTTAAAAAACAGTTTTTATTTCTTTTAAATTTAAGTTTTGAGTGTGTTATTTTATAACAATTATTATGAATAAATTAAATTATTCTATTCCTAAAATAATAAGAGAACGACCTAATTTTAAAATAAATTAATGGTGATTTTAGTTATTAATGAATTATACAAATTTAAATTGTTTTAGAGAAAATAGTACACAATAAACCCATTCTATAAACTACAAAATATTATTTGTTTCAAATAATCATGAGATTTAAAAAACCATTTAATAAGAATTTTAAACTCGAATAACAAATACTTATCAAAATATACTATAAATACCAAAGCAGCTCAGCCGTGTATAAGTTGTTCGGATTTTTCGTGACGTCATCAGCCTGAGGTAAAATATATGTATCCATCTGGTGGGGGTTTTTTTTGTTAAAATGAAGACTAGACAGATGGATATTGTTATCTAGATTCTATCTTGTACCGAATTTAACAGTATTTTCGTAGAATTTCACTTCATTTTGACTTAATTGGGTGAGAGAGTTTTTGCGATTTTTTTCTCATTTCGGCACAAAACAAATGATATTCAATTAATTAGACCCAAATATTATTGTCTGAAGTAGTTATTACACGTTTTTAATCACTTTAAAAGTCTTTTGTTACAATATTATCACTAATTTTCTTGTATACAAAATCAAAACAATGAATGGTATCCGGCTGATGACGTTTCACTACTAATACCACCACAGATCCATACAACCTTATTGTTAATTACCGTTGATAAATACATGTTTTTTAAAGAAAATTTATAGATAGAAGTTCAAAATATTCACTAGTGTTTGATAATTTTTCAAATTGTTCTAAAAATAATAATTTTATTATGTTAAACGAAATCTGTCTCAATGATCTTGTGGCAATGCACTCGACTCCCCTCCGAGGAGGGGAGTTATCCGGCCTAGGTACTATTAATTGATTTGTATCAACGAAAAGTTATAGCTCGTCGAAGTAGAGGCTCCCCATGTTTCCTACAGGAATCGAAAAGGATATACAATCGATATATACTTGAAATGGAGCATTTTAAGAGTAACAGTTCTTAAGATATTTTGAAGAATATAATATATCATCTAAAATTTTAAATTTCTTTAAAAATTAAAATTCTAAGTGTTGAGCGATATAATTATTTATAGATTAATTTATGGAATTAACATTATAAAATGTAAATTTTGTTCAAAAACTATTTCGATTTATTTTATTCATTCGATAAAACTCGCACCTCATTGTTGACAACATCTGATGCGCGCAATTTTTCAATTAATAATCCGCATGGAAGTGTACAGAGATCGTTTTGTGCGTGTGTGTCTCGTGTATTGTGGTGGAAAAATTGAGTTGGCTGTGTGTTTAGAAAAGCGGTGTGTGCTAGGATCAGAATTGGTTGCATGAAAAAATTTAGTGAATTGGCGACTTTGGCAGTGAACTGATTAATATTTCTTTCTCTCCTCCTATTCTCTTTCATAAATTTCATCCATCCGATTGCCATTGTCGCAGATTTTAAGTGTAAAATATAATCGCAAGGAATTCCTGGGCTCTTTTGCTGCTGAAAGAAGAAGAAGAACGAAAACCGTGATGACAGTTTCGGGATCGGAAAAAACAAATTCTCAAATTGGATTACGAAAATGGAAAAAACAAAATTTATAATGTGAAGAAAAATGGAGTAAAAATAAGTTTCAATAAATGCCAAAGTTTAAAAAGAAGAGTTGTGCTATTGTGTTATTCTTTTTTGTGTTGTAAAAAGTGATGATCTTAGAGGAAAGTTTTTTGAAAATGGTGTCAATAAAAAGTTTTAATTAGTTTTTGTGAGGCCTGAGCCAAAGTTCAATTGATAGTCCGAAAAAGAAGGCTGTAATTAATTGCTCCAACGTCAAATTGACGGAATGGAGACCAAGTTCTATTTAGATTCACTTAAGTTCGAGCCCAGCGAAGCCCAAGTGCAGAAATGTGGAGTGCAAAAGCCGATCGTGGAGTCAAAATCAAAGCCTCCGAAAGATCATGAGATCAGGAGGAATCGATCCTCAAGGAAGATCTTTCCGGGACCAGGCGTGATCGAGGAGGAGCTTGACTCCCTGGACAGTGTCATCACGAACCGCAGCCTGCTCCCGTTGACCGTCGTTCCCACCTACGCCAGCGGACTCAGTCGTCTCAGTCGCTGTGGAAGTTCAAGGTGAGACCGTTTTATCGCTTTTCGCGGATATCAAACATTATTTACTTACTTATTTTTCCGCATTTAAATTGTTAATAGTTTCATGTGCTAAAATGCAAAAGAGTGTGATGCAAATCGGACTCTATACAAACAAATAGAAATTCCAGTAAAAGTTTGAAAGCTTTGTATTAAAATGTAGAACTACTTCATTTGAATAATTCATAAATTTAATATTTTTGATTAACAAAATCAGGCTTTATAAAAAGTAATTTGTGCTAAAAATGAAACGAAAAATCAAGCCAAGTGCGAGCTTTCATTGTTTCAAAAATAAAAACAAATTATAAAACAGTTAGTGAACTTTTA
Source organism: Clogmia albipunctata (assembly GCA_001014945.1). Taxonomy (NCBI): domain Eukaryota; kingdom Metazoa; phylum Arthropoda; class Insecta; order Diptera; family Psychodidae; genus Clogmia; species Clogmia albipunctata. The sequence goes on along the minus strand of JXOV01018372.1, from coordinate 4,259 downwards.
CAATTTATTTATTTAAAAGTTAGTTATGAAATAAATTAAAATTTTGATTTACCTATTTCAAAATATATGTTGTTATATCTTGTTTTATTCGATTTTGGAACACTGGCACTGTTTGGGTTTTTAATATTTGATTCGCGGTATTTCATCAATCTCGATGGATTTGAATTCGTTTATTGGAATTTTAATTATAATATTTTCTTAAAATTTAAATTTATTGCCCCTTTTCAAATTGCAACAATCATTCTCTTACATTCTATATAAATTGTTTAAAAATAAAGATTCAATTTTAAAAACTTATTAATTTTTATGTGTATCTTTTATTTTCTAATTCTATAAGACTCGTTTATCAAAGTTTTTAATATGGAGTTTTTATTAAATTAATTATTTATACAAAAGAATGAAATCAAAAACTGAAATCTCATTTTGTCGACCGAATAATTCTTTATACCTAAGAGCTACAAACTCTTTATATAAACCTGATCTTTAAAGTTTCTTTAAATGTGGTGGTTTCTCAAATTCTGATCCAATTTTCTTTCACGCAGATTTCCGCTGCATCGTTGTATAAATAAAATGTATTCTAATTTTTATACAAATTAATAAATGATATATCAAATTGTACATTTAGTAAATAAAGCTTGTGTTAATTTTGGAAATTACCAAATCCTTACATATAATGTTTAAAACTAAACTTCGTAGAAAATAATTTATTTTACATTTATTTTTAAAATAGCGTGTTATAGTGTTTCATTATAATAAAGTTCTATTACGAACAATTTAAAAAAAATAAATAAGAATTTATATTCTTGAAATGAAAATGAACATTTTAATTAAATAAAACAAGTTATTAATGTATGATCTAGTATATTGCATGAAAGTTTTGACATCGAAACCAAAATAATCAAAATAAAAGAATAAAAACCAAATTCAAATAAATTAAGGAGACTTAATAGTATTTGTTGTGGTCCAAATTGATGATTGTTTCATAACATGTCGCCAACCAATCTTGAATTCGAAATTATTTAATAGTTGTTAATTTATATACCAAGTTCATGCGATTGGCCAAATTGTGTAATTATTCTTATAAAGTAATTAAATTAACCAATTTATATTGACCAGAATTTATTTTGGTTTCAGGTTTTTGTTATCAGATAAATTGTTCTACTAGAGATTCAGTGAAAGTGATCAATGTTTATATAAAAATTTTAAATTGTGAAATATATTTATTTTTTGTTTATTTTTATTAAATATCATTTCAATATTAAATACTATGGTTAATTATACAACAAGGTGGATCAGATGAGGCAGTATTAAACACTAGGGTCTCTTTAAACTACGAACTTGGCCAGTTTTTAATCATATATGGTATAAGACGTGAATAATGCTCATCGACCCTGTGTTATACAATACTTTGTGCACTTTTAAACAAATTAAAATATATCTAAACTATACTTATCTATCTAAAACAATTTTTTTGTTTTTGTGGTTTCATTTTCAACTTACGTAATTAAAGATAAGATTGTAATCTGCCATTTAATTTAAGAAAAATTATCTTTTTCTTTTATTGAAATATATTACGAGTAGTCGTTCATTCGTAAAGAGAGATTTAATATGTGCATTTCACATTTTATTATTAATTCAATTTAATGTTTATTATTCTCAGAATATAACACAATTCGTAATATAATAAAGAAATTCACCTATATTTTATAAATCATGTTTGTAATCCTTGATATGACATGATTCGGTTTGATTTAATTTGATTTATGCTTAACAATTGAATAATGTTACAAAATGAAACCAAAGAGAGCAACAAAAAAATAGCTAAACCTGTAACAATCATCAGCTTTTCTACCATTCGCTCTGCTGGTGTGGAAATTGGCTATTGGCTATTAAGGCGACACAGCCCACCAAAAAGTGTTCCAATGTGTCCTGCTCCGAGTCACAGAGCGGGCAGTTATTTTCAATAGGAAACTTATGTGATACTCCATTCAAGGACAGTAATTGGTAGCAACCATTTATTGTGATTAGCTGGTAAAAGACTCTGGCTTTTGAGAGAGGCAATCTAACGAAGATCATTTCTTTATGAATTGCATAAACTTGATGAAAATCTTCCGGAGGGTTCACACTAATTTTAACGAAGAGCTTTAGTGCATTATAGGATTTTTAGGGTCTTGTGCTAAAAACGACTTCGATAGAATAAAAATTAATACCATAATATTAATTTAAGTTTTTAATTTTTAAATATCAAATACGATTCTGATGAAAGGATATGAAATCAAATTATTAGTACGTTTCGAAAAAATAAAAACACATTCTCATAAAAATAAATTGAAAAATAATTTTAAAAATATTTGACTTAAGCTCAGTCAAAACAAATTTTTCTTATATTTTGACATTAAGCAGACTATGAATTCCATTCTTTTCAAATTTTTAATACCTTATGCCACATGTAAACACATTAATGGAAAACATGTATGAATCGAAAAGTAATTATTTTTTGCACATAAAAAATTCAATTAATATTTATAAATTCCAATGCCTTATTTTATGTATTCATTTTAATTAAAAAACTTGTTTACAAGTTCATTTTAAATTAGTTCTAGAGTGAAATAAAACACAAATTTAAAAATGCATAAGTTCAGTTCAAAAAATGATTTGAATAGCATAATGTGAGTAGAAAAATGTTTTAGTTCTTTGAAATAGTGATAAATGTGGTGTATTTTAATAAGTGAATGTAAAAAACTTAAAAAAAATTGTCTTTATCATATAATTTTGAAATAATTTTTTTATAATGTAAATGAGGAAGTCAAAAATGAAGCAATTTATTTTAAAGACTTACATCTCGTAAATTCTCTATTAATAGTGTTCATAATTTGCATTTTAACTATGTTTAATTATTTAATTTAAACCTGTAATTATTCCATTAATTGTTAAATTATATGGTGTTAAATGTCAATCTCAATGTAATTACTGTTATTAGAAATATTTTACATTTTTTCCTTCAATTTTAGTTTCAATGAACACGTGGTATAATTTTATTAAATTTTCCAATTTCTAAGGAAAATCAATAAATTATTAGAACAGGCTTTAAATAAAACTAACTGCATAATTCTTATTTTATGAAAAAAAAATTACAACAAAGTTATTGCAAATATTTCAGTTATCAATATTTAAGAATAAATATTTATTTAATACGATTTATAATTTACAATGCCTATTCTTGTTATTTAAACATCAATATCGATAACTGATGATGATCGATAAGTGAAACAATATTAGACCACAATCGTACGATCGAGTGTATTAAATTATTGGCGCCTTAATTTTTTTAAATGCATTTTTAAACAAATCAACACAAATGTCTTATTTTTGTTTAATTTGTGCAATGTGGAGATTATACTAGAGATGATTATTATATAAAGTTTTATTAGCACAATCACATGAAAGAAAGATCACCTACGTTGGTAGCTTGTCTATAATAGTTTGGTTATAGTAAGTAGTAGAAGACTTACATGTTTTGTAAGAAACTTTCTCCTTTTATTGTTTGTACGTTAACCTCTAAAAGTTCTTGATAAAATAATCTCTCTATAAGAACAAATTGTGTATACTTACAGTATTAGGCTCTTTTATTAAATTTGGGTTAATAAGTTTTGTGTTGGTTATAGCGTTGTCATATAATTTACCTCGACAGGTCCAGGTTCGAGTTCTGATGGACCATAACAATTTTTCTTCGAAATTAAGTGCTCGTTTTCTATGGCATCATTCTGAGATTATTATTAGTTTATATACATTTACGAAAATAATATCCCTGGCGTCAACATTATTTGTTAGACAGGTTTTCAAAACTTAAACGGAGTCCAGAAATCGAAGAGTTAAACCGGATCTTTCTATAGTACTAGTAATTTGCTGCTATTCATTGAATGTATACAGATGAAAGTGGTGAAAGGGATGATCTTCTTCGTAGTACGTGTGTTCTGTTTCGGTTGAAAAACCTGCCAATAAATAGACTCTAAATTGAATTATTTGCTCATGGTACTAATCACATCATAATAAATCATGATCCATAGACATGATATTCAATTGCTAATTGTGAAAGATTGATTTATAAATATATAGGGCATTTGGAAACTTTGATTACATAAAACCAATTGGTTAGACCCAGACCGGCAACCGTTGTTCTGTCGTCGAAGGAGAAGTTAAGTAACGGTATTTCAAATATGGAAAGGGATCCCAAACTTTTTCAGCTCGCGGCGCCCCTA
>JXOV01018370.1:0-21480 GCA_001014945.1 Clogmia albipunctata | reverse complement strand
GTTTAATTTTGTTTCTGCTTATTTTTTGCAACATTTGGATATTGATTTTATTAAATAGATAACCAAACATGATTACTGTATAATATAGCGTTGTTGTGTGCTACCCATAAAGAATTATGATCCAAAAACAAAACACGATGCCATTTTGTACATACTTCCCCTATTTGTTAAGAAAAAATAATGATTTTGTGGTTGTTATATCTTAACAACCACATTTGAATAGTTTGTTGTTTTTGTTTAAAAAAAAAATAATGTGTCTTAATAATGCTTATCTACCGCGTCCTATAAAAGACATTATGTATTTCTTAAGAATTTAACACAAAAACGTCATTGTCAATAGTAAATAACATACAAAAATATGTTCGTCAAATAATTAAAAAAAGATATTTTACCAAGTTGTGACACAAATGCTTAATATTTATCAACGCAGTTGCGTTTATCTGTATTAATTAATGATGCTGGATAAGATACGATCTAGTTATGGATTGGTTTAAGTCAGCCAGCCTTTTTTCTTTTACATAAATTGGGTCTCTTAGGATTTACTGTTAGATTTTACTTTTTATTATATAGAATCAAGAATTGCTTCTTGTCTTATGTAATGGACTTTGCTTTTAATATATTAATTTAATAAATAAACAAATAAGATATATTTCTGTATTCAATATCGTCCCTGAAAAGATTTATTACAAACCCGTATATTTATGTATAGCGTAATTATGTATCATATTGTCTACTATATCCTGAGATTCAATAATACGTTTACACGTAACATATAACAAATTCGAAAATACTTAAAATTCAATATCTAACACATTTACCACAATCAAATTTGGGAAGATTTTCAATAATTATTAAAAGGTATATTGGTACAAACTTGTATATTGAATATGTTTCAGTTTTTCTTTAAAAGTTCTGATGTTTATTAAACTACACGTGTTATACGATTACAAGCGTACATTAATTTCTATTCTGAATTCTCATTTGATCAACTTTACCATAGAAATTCTCTTTCAAATCCTAAACACGTGTATCCTTATAAAATAACGTTTGGAAAGATTATCGTTTTCTGTTGTATGTAGAAAGTACAACAAGTAAACTTTTTTTTATTGAATATTAACAACCTATTATGGATTCATAAAGTTTTCGATTTCATTTAAAATAGCAAAATTAGAGTTCGGATGATTTGACATTCATATGTCAATGGCACCTTTATAATTTTTATATCTTTTAAGATAAAAACTTGATTATTAAAAAACTGTTATCTATGTATTTGATGTAACAAATAAATCATTTTGTAAGAAAAAACTACTATTTTAACATTCGACAAATTCAAACGACATGGTTATGTATATAATTATCATTATTGTCAATTAATCACAGAAATAAATGGCGGTCATTAATCACGGTTGTAAGCTATTAGCATCGCAATTATTTGTTTTTGTCGAAAGATTTAACAGGAATAAAATAATGCTGGCCTAGGGTTTGGACGAAATAAAAATCCTTATGTACGATAACGATTATTAAGAAGAAACTCCCAATATATATAAAATATATTTTTAACATATAAATTAGAAAAACAGAGCAAAATAAAGTTATTTTCCGACTGAAAAATAGATTTAGAAAATTGTAAAAATAAATGTTGAAAATGAACAAATGAGAGAAGCATTTAAAATGTAACAAAATGACGCGACCGGAAATCTACTTTTTTAACAGTGAGACATCGACCAGATCTCAGACTGTATTAACTGATCGAGAAATTTCTTAAATTGGCTATTTTCCGCACTAGTAGTGCTACGATACCTAGAAGGACGCCCGTGTCTATTTCATACAAATTATTCCGGCCCCTTAAAAAAATTAAAGCCGTTACTTGACTTTTAACCTGACTTCGTTTTAAATGTGTTTGTAACTGAAAATAATAGAAAAATATAATAATAGACCAAAATAGTACATAAACAGCGAATAATACCAATAACTTAAATATTGGAATGATGTGTCTTTAACTTAAAGATTGAAAATACAAAAAAGCATATCTACATATACGTGTTATTTTCTGGGACACATCTGGTTTAAACTTGTTTTGTTTCCCAAACCAATTACTTCCCTATGTTCACAGTCATGCTATTGGAACATTTCATAAAATCAAGGTCTAATATTGGTAGGGTAATTTATAATATAAAGTTTCACAGAAACGAAGCAGAACTTAAAGTAGTTTTAATGGTTTCAGTCTATAACAAATTATATTAAAGAAGTAAAACAAAGAAGTATAATCTTTATGTTAAGATACTATATTTAAAAAATAAATTTGGTCTTTAACCTGTTTTGTAAAATATATTTTTTTAAACAAGAATCTTAGTTACGGAACAAAATAATATCCTTTGAAAATTTTTAAGCAATTTAAAATAAGTTCCAGCATCACTGAATCAAGCTAGAAAGAAACTATATTAAAAACTAATTCGTTACTTTCCGAAAAATGCATGTTTCTATCCTGTAATCATAACTTTGCGGACCTCCCTCTAATATAATGTAATTATTTGTACAATTACTGTAACCTAGTTCAACATTATTGACGGTGGAGACTTCCAAAGTGTTTGAACAAATTTATTTTAAAATGAATTTCTTCGCGTATTCGCTTCTTGTATTTCTTGTGTTTGCAAAAAACAAGGGTGAATCAAGTCATCAGTACGATATTATCCAATCATGGGCAGAAAAGTTAAGCAGTTTATTAGACACAGACGAAAAGCTTTCAAAACTTGGATTTTTTAATCATGACTTAAATTTACAATCAGCTGATATAACTAATAGCATTCTTTTTTCACTAAAATCGTACAAGACTGTGGTTCAAATCCAATCAATTGCTATAGATTATAAAATCGATTTAATGATCTATTTTACGGACAGGACTGATGTGGTATGTAACAATTTTTTAACAAAATTATTACTAAAACTGTCTATTTTTAGAAAGAATATAATGGCATTAATGGTCTTACTAAGAAAGAAGCTTTTTCATGTATTTATAAAACAAGAGTGTTATTGATCTATGTCGGAGGAGAATGTGTTCAGAAGGATCAAAATAGTTTATTAATTAGACTATCAAATGAAAATTGTTTCAATTTAGTATCAACTTGTTTTGATCACATTTCACAAAATCAATTTATTTTCTATTCTTATCATCCATATCTAAATGCATTTTCAGAAATTACAAGTCCAACATGTTTAACTTATTTATTTAAAGATAAAAGAAATTTAAATGGATTACCGTTCCCAATTGAATTTCGTAACGGTTTTGATAAATATCAAAATGCCCAAGAAATTTACAAATCAATTCTTCAAAAACTCAATGCTAGTTTTATGTTATTAAGTGAGGAAAGAAAAATTATTAGTACGACTATTAATAATACAAAGCATAAAATATACTACGATTTTGATTATAAGATATTTATTCCACAACTAAATTTAATTTATGATTTTATTTATCCAATTTATGATTATCAAGAAGTTTATTTATTCATACCAATGACTGAAACAGTTTTTAATTTCAACTCATTGCTAAAGTCCATTGGTTTTGAATCAGTTCTATATTTTTGGGTTTTTATTTTAATTTCAATGATAATAGCAAAAAGTGTTTTTCTTAAAAATTATACTATAAAAGATTTAATATTTGCCTTTCTTAGTCTGATCCTTCAGGGTAGCATATCAATTTCACCAAAAACATTGTCGCAAAAGATTTTTATTATTTCACTTATATTAATTTCTTTTTTATTTATGAACATTGTTAAAGTTCATTTAATTATAAATCTTTTAGCTCCCAAACAAAGTCAGTCATTTCAAACAGTTGAGGAAGTTGTCAATTCAAAATATACAATTTATGTGACTGATGAATACATGAGTCATTTATTAAAGTTTACAAAAATATTTCCAAACTTGTTGAAATCTTTAACCTCGGTCAGTGAAAATGAATTTCAATATTTACTTAGGAATATGCAATATCTTCAAAATGTAGCATTATGCACAGAACTGGTTACAATTGAGAATTCTATCAACCATTCTCATTTTCCACGCAACTTTTATTTACACAAAGTATCGGAAAGAGTTTTTAAACTCGCACTGACAAAATACATGGAAAGAAATTCTCCATTCACGGATTTGATTAATGAAGTTTTCTTCAATATGTTCGAGGCAGGAATTTTAAAAAATCCTATAAATGTTTCTCCTATCCTATTTGAGGCTATGCAATCAACACAAGTATTTTCTTTGTACGAGTTAAGAGTGGTGTTCCTGCTATTGATCTTAGGGAATTTAGTAGCTTTCATTGTCTTTTTGTTAGAAATTGTTATGAAGTTAAGGTAAAATTAGCGTTTCGTGTGAAAAAATAGTGTAATGCAGAAATGAAAACGTATTTCTAACCAATTTTTTTATCTATTTTTAAAATGTTTTGGTCTTTAATTAAATCGTTAAATTATTGATTCGCAAGTTAGCTAGGTACAGTAAGTTCTAAGAAATTAGTAGATTGGCTGGTTTTAGGATTACTATAATAAATTTGTAAAAAAATTATTAGTAACGAAACTAGTGGAGTACTATTTATTATAAGATCCTTTATGTGTTTTGTACAATTCATGAATATTGGTGGAAATAAAAATTACTATTTTTATCATTAAAAGTTTGTGAATAAATGTTATATTTCAACAAGATTTTTGTTTAAATTTAATAATTTAGAGAGTTTTAGCATTCAAAGTCACTTTGAGTTATTTATCATTGAGGATGTACCTACATAAAAGAATAAAATTTGTAGTAGTATCCAATTGCTCATATAATCTCTGTTGAAAAATGTCCATTTTTGTGAGAATGGCCAAGAAAAAGAACTCTCCAAAAGAAAGGCACGTCTCTTTTGTTCTTCAATACGTTTATTTCTTCTTCTTAGCCTTAGACTACAAAAACTGAAAGATTTACATTACATTAGAATAAATAAATTACATTACGAATATAATAAATACATACATTTAGTGGATTAATATAATTCAACAGTTTTTCGGCAGTTCACAATATTACAAGAAAAAACGTGGTAAATATTCACAAATATCTGTACAACAAAAATACTATAAATCAATTAAAACAACAAATTGATAATTAATGACAAAACAGATTTTNAATATTATAAATACATACATTTAGTGGATTAATATAATTCAACAGTTTTTCGGCAGTTCACAATATTACAAGAAAAAACGTGGTAAATATTCACAAACATCTGTACAACAAAAATACTATAAATCAATTAAAACAACAAATTGATAATTAATGACAAAACAGATTTTAACAGTAGAACCTGGTTTTAAAAGATTTTTAACAATCTCGTAAACTAATAATAAGTGATATCGCTGTAATTATGTTTTGTTTTTCTAAGAAACCTCTATCTACAATGTATTTAGTACATTTTTAATCAAGTCCTCGATTTCGCCATAAAAGTATTCCTAATGCTTGTTTTGGAAATGCATCAAAGTAGTGACTAAGAGTCATATACAAGGGATACGGAATCTCTTCGAAACTGGCAGCCCGGACACCAGCCTTCGCAACTGCCTCTATGTGGACTGGCGCTTTGTCGTGAAATATCAGGACACTTTAGGAGAAAATCCCGTAGCGTTTCACTTTTACAAGGTCCCGTAGCTTATTGATCAGGTTAACGTAGTTCATCCGTAGTTTATGACATGTTTCAATTTTTACTAAACGGAATTGTACAAATTAATTTTATATCAGATAATGAGGGCAATGTTGTAAACAATAATATAAACAAAAGAAGAAATGTATAACATATCCTATTATATTTAATTTAGAAATAAAACTAATATTAATAACTTCACAATTCTACAACCGTATAGAGTTATAGTTATAAATGCAATTAGAAATTAAACGATGCAATTATCAACAAAATCAAGGTTATAGTAAAAAGATCTGCGCAGTTCTTTTGATCAGATATAGTCCCGCCATAGATTGGAATAAAAATTGTTAACTAATTACAGTTGCCATAAATTATTTACCTCGATAATAGTCTAATACAGTTAATGGTTAAATATAAAAGCTTGATGTGACCTAGTGAAATTTTCCATTCGATGTAAGCTTACTGTAAAAAGTCGTTGATAATTTTTATTTCAAAATGAATTTTTGCATTAAGTTTTTACTTATTTTTGTTTATATTGGAAATAATTTTGGTGAAATAATTCATAAATATGAGAGCGTCAAACCATGGACACAAAGCTTTAGTAGCTTATTAGATACAGACGATAAGCTATCAAAAATTGGAATTATTCAGCCCCAATTAAATTTGAAATCCATTGAAATCACTAATAGCTTACTGTTTTTCGTTAAGGCAAACCAAACTGTGTCATTAAAATTCCAACCATTAACTAATGATTATAAAGTTGATTTTTTGGTATATTTCACGGATATGACTGACCAAGTAAGTTGTGTTTTTATAACTAATGCGGTACTTAAATCTATAGTTTTTTCCAGAATTCATTTTATCACTTTCAAAACATTGTTATTAATACCTTGGCTTACACGTTTAATACAAAGGTGTTATTGATCAATATCGGAAGAAACTGTGGACAGATGCATATAAATAATTTATTAATTAGACTATCAAATGAAAATGTGTTCAACTTGGTATCTACTTGTTATGATCACATTGAGAAAAATCAGTTTATGTTCTATTCTTATCATCCATATCTACAAATAATTTCAAACATTACAAATCCATCATCTATGGTAGATTTGTTTGAAGAAAAGAGAAATTTTAATGGATTACCATTTCCGATAATGTTAAGTAAGACATTGATTGAAAATGAAAATATATTTGAAATTTACAAAAATATACTTCAAACTTTAAATGCTAGTTTTCTTATGTTAGAGGAGAAAAGTAAAGACATTAAAACAACCATCTTTCATACTAACTACGATATACTTCTACCAGGAATGGATTTGTATATGGACTTCACATATCCGATTTACGATTATCAAGAAGTTTATATATTCATACCAATCATTGAGACACTTTTCAATTTAAATTCATTGTTAAGGTCCATTGGTATTAAAACTGTTCTATATTTTTCCCTTATAATTTTCATCTCAATAACAGTGTCAAAGTTTGTTATTTTTAGAAAATTCACTTTAATAGATTTGATATTTGCCTTTCTTAGACTGATTTTTCAGGGTAAAATCTGGATTTTACCAAAAACATTCCCGCAAAGAATTTTTATAATATCCGTTATTTTTATTTGCTTTTTATTCATGAACATTCTTAAAGTTCTATTAATTATAAATTTATTAGTTCCCAAACCTTATCATTTATTTCAAACAGTAGAAGAGGTTATCAATTCAAAATATAAAATTTATGGAACTAATCATGACATGATTAATATGTTTAATAACTCAAATTTATATCCACACCTGTTAAAATCAATAACTATGGTCAGTGAAAAAGAATTTGATAGCATTTTAAAGAAAATGTATCTGCTGGAAAATGTGGCACTATGTGCAGAATTGGAGAAAATCGAAAGTTTAATATCTTATTCGTATTTCCCAATACCTTTATATAAAGTACCTGAAAGTATTTTTAAATTTGCATTGACAAAATACTTGAAGAGAAATTCTCCATTTACAGAAGTTATCAATGGAGTATTTTTCGAAATGTTTGAGGCTGGCATTTTAAATCGTGTCAATATGACTTCTGTTCAATTTCATAATTTACAATTAGTCCAAAAGAAAATCTTTTCCTTTTTAGAGTTAAGAGTTGTGTTTCTGCTATTGGTCTTTGGAAATGCTATTGCATTTATTGTGTTTTTGATTGAAATTATTTTAAAAATTAAAGTTTGAACGAAATGCACGAGTATTGTGAAATTGTTGGTTTTAATCAATTATATTTGCAAAATCTGTTTTGAGTGATTGTTTAAGTGATTCGTTGACACGCAGCTCTTGGTGTCCTGTTGTGCAAGCGATGCACGTGAGTTTTAAAAATAAAAATATTATAATTACTCTTAAGGACGAATGAATGTACGAATGAAAGTGAATAAATAAATTTATTCTGTACTTGAAGCTGAAGTCTTTCCCTCGTAAATACGAACGCTCTCTTTCAGACATTTGATTGATTGTTCAAACAATTATCTATTCATAATAATCCTACTGTCAGTCGTGATTTCAAGGTCCCTCCGGAGTTGGTGAGTTCTAATGAACCAAGGCGCCCCAGCCACAGTTCTTATCATTTCTGAGTTATATTGGTCAACTCTGGACATAAATGTTTTGGAACAGCTAGACCATAGCTCCAAGGAGGACATCCAAATTGAATCTTGGCGTGATACCGTACAAGACGTGCTTCGAGTAGTAGTTTGGTATAGCTGTCTATAAACCAGGTGCAGCTGCCAAAAACCAGTCGACTGTGCTTGATCTTGACATCTATATGGGTCTTACAGGTTAGCCTTCGGTTCGGGTGAACGCCAAATTATAGCGTTGCCGATTTATGTGGAACAACTTTGTTATGGATATACACGAGGGTACAGTTACCGTGGTGCAGGGCAAGCGTCTCATGGACTAATTTTGACTCTGCAGAATGAACATTACATTGGAAGATTTTAACATAGCCATCGTCTGGAATATAAACATAACAACAAGGACATGAACATGCGTCTGGATTGGATGAAGATTTTTAAAATTCTTTTTACTCCTTTTTTTCTAAAATTGATTAAATATATTTTTTTTTTACAAGAATTTAACAAAAACCAATTGTCATTAAATCATACTTTTCATTTAATTCTATTCATTTTTCATATATTTTGCATAAACTTTTAGTTTTTTATTTATAAAATATTTAAAAAATAGTTTTGATTCAATTGTTTTAATAATTAAGAAATTCACTGCGTTTTCGGTTATTTAATAAAGTGTTTATAATTAGTAACAAGAAGAAATTTGTTTTCAACATTATCATTAATTAGATAATTTTACAATATTCACTTTCAATAATGTTAAAATGGTTTCTCGTTCTTGCAATAACATAATAGTTATTTAAACAACGAGTGGAAATATGGTATTTAGTACATGGATTCAAATTGAATACTGCCTGACGACTAAAAAATTAATGATGAAATTCGGGTTAGTCAATCTAGAGACAATTCTTTTAGTAGATTATGGAATGTATTTCAACTCAAAAGTTGAATGAATTGAAAATTTATTATTTATCTATGCATGAAAATAAAATTTACAACATTTTTGTTATAAAATTTTTAAATATAATACATAAGAAAACTCTTGTAATATAAATAGAAATATTAAGAAATCACTTTATTCGAGGATTTACTTTGAAATGAAAATACAATAAATACATTGGGGAATGTATAAGGTCAGGAAGAAAAGTCAATCGAGATATAAAGTTATCTATTCAATTTAATTCAAAGAAGCGCACAAAAGAGAGAAAACCTGTTTTCTGAATTTCGATTTATATGCTTTCTCAAAAGAAAATCATTGGTATTTGAATAGTAAAAGATTCTGTAAAATATAATTTGATGTTTAGTTCCCAATGGAATCACACCCTGATAGTGCTTAAAGGCCCGCTAAATATGAGAAGCTTTAAAATCTATTTAATTTTTTAAATTTTTTTTCGGATTTCTACTTCTGAAAATTATATTTTTTTACTCAATTCAGTATAAAAAGTAGGGCATTACAATGTTAATCAATTTCAATAAGTTAACAAAATTTTTCGCTTATTCCATAAACCTGAAATGAGTCAAAACATGGTAAACAAGAATTACTTGAATTACTTAAGTTTGAGTATTTTACAAAACTTTGAAAAAAATTACTTTATTCAGTTTTGGATACTCCGACTGTTAAAACACAGAAAATACTAAGAATTGGTTTGTCATGTCAAATTTTTAATTGCAATTTTCAATATATTTAGTAGTTGAATTGAAAAAAAGCGATATGTGGGTCATGTGTGAACATATTCTTTGAAGCTTCTCAGTTATTAAAAAAAAAACACATTAACAAAGCTATTTATTCCATTTAACATATGTTATTTCTAAAAAATATTTTAGATTTGTAGTTATGGTATTGTTTAAATTCAAATATATTTCAATCCTTGTTATCCGAGTTTTGGATAATCTGAGATACCTCCTCCACCGATTATCTAGGTTAAGCGGGATTATACTGTATTATAAAATTTTTAGAAATTCTTATAAATTAAAATAACTTATATAAAAGAAACCTACAGTTAACACATTCATTACATAAGTAACTATAATGTTATTTAATTATGTTTTTCATTAAATTATATTCAAATTGAAACTTTTTTTTCCCAACGGCTCTTGGAAATCTCTAAATGAACAACGTCTTTGAAATCTATTTCGAGTACGAATCACGTTTTGTCTGCAACCTGAAGTGAAATTGGATTCACTAGAGTGTTACAATTTATTTCGTACAGCCAGAAAATTGAATCAAATTCATTGCTGTCTTTGAAAAGGCTAATAAATAATTGATTTTTGGTAGCTGTCGTTGTTTTATCGAGAAGGGCAAAATTTCAATAAATTCTTCTTCTAGGTAATAAAAGTAAGAGATTTTGATATGTCCGTTAACGATATCAATTCAAATTATCAAATACGAATAACAATTCAATTGATCACAATAGTGATACACTGTTAATACTGTACATTATTATTATTGGAACTATTAAAGCAACTCCTGTAAATAGTAAACACGTATTTCAATATGGATAATTGATCACAGAGAAGTATTAGTATCCCAATACTAATATCTTAAGATATTACAGATTTTAACATGCTTCGAAATAAATTTCAATAATATAACATATTATCTACCTCTGTAGCTGTTTGATTTGTTTAGGGGCTATCAGATTTATAATTAAATAAAATTGAACAATGTTCGTAAATATATTTGATAGGAGATTAAAATGAGTAATTTAATACAACCATTTTTTTAGAGAGTTTTTCTTCAATTTTTTATGCTACTCAAAATACTAAATCTTTGATATTAGTATAGTAATAAAAACTGAAACTTTTGCTATTAACATTGTAATAAAAATAATGACCCAAAAATAAGGAACTGATTTTTACGAATAACCAATTGACTTTAGCAATGAATTGCCATCGAAGTGAAATGATTTTAATCGTTGGTATGAATAAATACTCCTAAATACTACTCGATAATCATTAATAGGATATAAAACATCTTTTTGATCAATGCAACACTAATACAGTTTAAGTCCATTATCCTTAAAACTTAAATTGCATATTAAATTGTTCCGAAAAAGGGAGCCTTAAAAAACGAAATCAATGGTAAGTAATTTAACCCAAAACAAAGTTGAGGGTTGATGTCGCCTTTTAGAAAGCTTTAAAGTTTATAATATATAATATTATAAAGATTATAAAATCAAACCTTCATGATTATTCATTTGGATTATATGTCTAACTGATGATATATTCATGCCTTGGCTAACTTTTCATCCAATTATTTTACTTCTAGATCACGTCCAGAATTTTTTTAATATTAAAATTTTTTTCGAATAAAATAGGGCATGATTTAAAAGTCAAAATTAATTTAATAGCTCTAACTTATGAATTTAAATACGTGAACATCAAAAGTACCAATAATTTCAACTGAAATGATTTTCCATTTCAATCCACATCAAAGGGTTATTATAATTCTCTAACCTCAAATTGAAGTGTAAATATATTGTCCAATCTTGTACCCGATCCTTTTCTGTGGACGAAGAAGCGATTTAACCAAGCAAAAAAATATATAGCACCAGATAACCGAGATTACTTTGGAAGAACAAAAAATGGGAAAAGAGTTGGTACGGGAAGAAATCTTGAAAGAAATTTATCGATTCTGCAAAAAGTGATTGCCGAATTCACAAACACAAAGAACTACCTACATTCTATTTTACTCTGCTTTGGTTTTTCATTCAATAAAAATGTTAAAAATTGAGCCATAAAGCAATGCCGCAGCAAAATTCAATTGCTTTCATTGCCTGGTTGAATCTTCTCATGACGATGAACGAAACGGAACCTATAGATGTCCATCTCTCGGTAGCATCAATTGAATAAAGACATTGTAACACAGCATCTAAGAAAGAAGTTACGATTTTTGTCGACCACAACTGTATCAAAATATTTATTTATTTTATTTTCAATTAAGAAAATGTACCCATAACATAACTAAAAGCATTTATCTTTCGTAAAAATGCATAGATTACAACTGAAAGCAACTAACCTGACGTCAGTTATTAACGTTATATTATCAAAAATTATCAAAGTGCTTTCATAAAAATACAATTTCGGACAAGGTGCTATTAAATGACTAATAATTCACTGAAAACAGTCCTGAAAAGTCGAAAAACCTTTATTTGAGGTATATTATTCTTTTTACTTATTGAAATGCAAATTTAATACTTTATGCGTTTTTGTTGCTTAAAATTGATATTATGACATTCAAATTTGCTCTGTCAAAGTTATGTACGTCATTTTCGTTGGGCGTGGTTTAACTGTATTTTGTTAGTGTAAATGGATGGCTTTTAAAAAATAAGCCACCTATCGGAGAACTCATGAACTACGTTTACTTGTAGTTAATCATAGAGGCCGCGCCATGTATTTTTACAGAATTCAAAAAAAATATCGGTTAATTTATTTTAAAATGCATAAAAAATTTTATAAAACACGGTCGATAAGCATTATTAAACACTGAGGCCTTCTTTATGGCACTCGTTTCTCTCGTGACTTAAAAAAACCTTTGAGTTTAATAATGACTTATCTTATCGACCTTGTTGTATAAATAACTATTATCTGAAGTTTATCGAGAATTAATATGGTAATTATATAATTTTTAATAACTAATTCATTTTCTCCACTAGAAAAGAACAATGAAAGTGCTGAAAATCTACATTTCACCAATTATGTCAGTTTTATGGATTGCCCTCCTTACAAAACAAATCTAAAATTTTTTTGCTCTTATTTTCTTGACGATAAACAAATATTAAGTTCTTTTCTTCATTTCTAAAGGCAAAATTGATTAGTAAATACGTATGTTTAAAATCAATTCAATTTAATACAAGGCCCAGAGTTTTTATGGTTACCAAAATGCTTCAAAATAGACGTTGATGGTTTTCTAATGCAATTTTACTTACCAATCTCTTTGGCAATAGTATTTAGTGGCAACTTAACTCATATTTATCACATTGTGGTTGAAAATTGTTAATAACTTCAGAGACTCGTAAAATTGTCATCAACGTTTTGATGGTGCGAAGGTCCATTAAAAGGTGTGCGTAGGGAGTGCAGAATAACATTAGTAGAGTTATAATATAACCATAACAGAACCATTCAAAAACCCATAACCGTTAATAGACAGCCACACTTATAAGGTTTTAAAATGATATCAAGCTGTTCCCTTTATTTTAAATTAATAACTAATCATTGATTTTCCGTCCTCATCTACAACAAAAGGAACACCGAATGAATTTAGTACCATTGTGCTATAATTACGATAATTGAAATTTCTGTGCAGCAATCACTTCTCTTTAGCAGCTAGAATTTTCGTCGAAAACTCTAAGAAACTAAATAAAAAATTGAATAGGCAAATCTAAAGAAATAAATTAATGTCTGTTTTGCTTTTTTATGAAAACAAAACAATTAGCAGTATTTTTAAATTAAGATTTAAACCACTCTTCATTCTCTTTACAAAATAAGCTCAAATTTTTAGAATTTAATTTTTTAAATTTTACCATGTAAAAACAACGAAATATGTCAAAGTTGTTCTAACGTTAACTCTCTAAATAGCAGTTAAGGCCACGATAAGTATCAGATCATTTTTCGGATAAAGTAAAAAGCTCTTGTAATTTAACGAGACAAACCAAATTTCAACAAATACAATGTAAGGATTTACCCAAAAAATTATAATAATTTCTGCGCATTTGTATCGAAACATTAGCTTTTCGTTATCCATTTGAGTATCGTAATGTTTAAATTTTCCACACTAGGGTGAAAATTCATAAATCAAATAAACTTGTTTCAAAGTTAAAGTTTCGGCGCCATTATGAAGAAAATAGAGACCGTTGTATCAGTTAAATTTTTTAAAGTTATTTTTATGTAAATTTAAAAAAAAGTGCCGAAAAATTATATCCTGCTTAGATGTACAAAATGGCTCATTTTACACCCTTGCAGCACCATTATCTATATCTTTATTGAATGTTCATTATGTACATATTTGAAAATATAAGCCTGTGGATTAATAAGGATAGTAAATTTATAGTATATCATTTTTGTCAATTAAACTTTTATATTTCCTCCATATTTAGTTTTATTCTAAATCAGTGGCAACATAAGGTGTTAATTAAAAGAAATAAAAGAATTGAAATAAAAACCCTCTTAGATTTTTAAGTGGTACATTAAAAGAAAATAATCAAAATTACATAAGAATCTCAAATGAGTTCTTAATTCTCTTAAGGAGTGTAATTATTCAACAAAATGTACTTTAATATAATGTAATTTAACACTCGTGCCAATTCAGTTTTATCTAAAGGCTCTTAGACAATCTTATTTTATTTCAAAAATACCTAATAACAATTTTGTTACAAAGCATTTGTATAATTTAAATTATATACCTGAGCAATTTATTAATTATACCTTTTCTAAAGTCCTCTTCCAAGAAATTTCTGTTAATTAAGGCTCCAGGTTAATTATATATTCACAATAGACTTGAATATTTTTTATTTTGTATAATATATTTTTCAGAATTTGCTTGCTTTAAAATTTAATTAGGAATAAAATAATCCCCAATTTTTTGTTAATTTTTTTTTTAACTTTTTTGGCATAATTCCTATACTTTAAAATAAGGATTTTTTAAAAAAATTTTTATCTTTATTTATTCATAAAAAATTATTTGAAAACATTAGAAATTATAACTAAGATTTTTTTAATCAATTTAACACAAAGAACAATCTAAAACGGGATTGCATGGCTATGTGAACTCGAAATGGTGGACCTTTCCTATATGGGTATTATTTTAACTACACAGAGGATATTGTTCTGACGTCTTTGTAATAATAAGAAACCTAGATTTCTCTTTCTTGCTTCAGTCACGAATTGCCTGCAGTGAGAAAATAAATTTCGCTCTTGCAAATTGCTTCGGTTCAATTCAAACCCAAACCGCAGTTGTTTAGCATAATTACATTTGAGTGCTCTAAGGCGAAATATGTTTTCTTTTGAGATGCAACTTGTCCATCAAAACATTTTCTTTTAACAATAGAGATCAAAGCGAGTTGAAGAAATAAGAGGTTCTTTATTTATCTTAGAATAATAAAATTTGTATTTAGAAAATTCTGTTATTATCAAAAACAGACCATCTCTAAACTTCAAAGTTTGTCGCAAATTAAATGTTCACTTTTTTGTATGAATTCATTTTAAAAATTGCAGACTGCATGTATTATAATGTCAAAACATGTATATAAATGTTGTAAATACGCCGTCTTTAACAGTACAACGTATAAAAGGCACTTGACTACCCCTTATATCAGTGATGGGTAAACCGCGAGATGATTTTGAAAACCACATAGGATAAATTTTATATTGAAAAAATATATTTTCTGTGTAGATAGAAAAAAATTATATTTTTTAATACGACATATAAGCATATAATACTTTGAAATATAAAAATAAATAATTAGTTTGTCATATATAAAATTATTTTCTTTGTTTTCAATTTTTTGCGGCCCGCCAAGATAATTTGTGCATTTGATCCGGCCCGCCGAGATATTTTAGTATGCCATCCGGCCCTCCTCCATAAAAGTTTGCCCATCACTGCCTTATATCAATAAAACCCGTACTTAAAGGAACTAAAAATCTACGTAATATACTACTACATACCTCCTCAACAGTTAAAATTGTTATGTTCAGTTATTTTCTTATTCATAAAAAATCACAAATTTGATTATTAAAATTAATATTGTTATTTCAATATTTTGAAGAACGTCGTTTTGAAAATTCAATTAAGAAATAAAGGAAATTATGTTGAAAAAATTAAAACCATTTCCATTATAACTAGCCTCATTTCCAAATTTTGCAACGGAGATATACAAAATTATTCCACTGGCTTTTCCGTTGACGAAATTAATTTCCTCTTTTTTCATTTTAACTGGCAATCGAAAATAATTGAAATCCAAAGAAAGCTGCTGCAGTCGCTGCTTCTGTCCATGGAAGTGAAACTGAGACTTTGTTAATGTATAATGAGGCCATTCACCATTTGGTTGCGGATTGTGAACTCATAAAGAACAAATCGCAAATCAATGTAAAATCTTTGAAAGGAAAATCCAGAAAGATCTATGGTCCTCTACAACTGTGACTACGAATGTTATCAAAATTGTAAAGTTCTTGAAATAACAGGGTCTGAGATGGCTTGGCCACGTTCTTGAGAATGTGTTCCTTCGATGTTCCAGAAGGCAAAAGAAAGAAAGAAAGGCCAACAACGAAGAAGATAGATGGAGTGGAAGTGGTCATTAGCCCGGGGCACAGTTTACGTGTACTCAAAAAAATTCCTTCCCTTACGTGTCATTTTTAAATGATTTGATCTAAGGGCACAAAAATCATTGAAGTAAAATTTTATTTCAATTGTCCAAAAATGATTTTTATGATATCAAAACAATTAATTAAAAAGAATCACATTTTTTTTTAAATTTCATAAAAATTCAATGAAAAAATACTTAACAAAGAAAAAAATACCAAAATTGGAGCATCGAACCTGTATCCTTAAATTTGATAATCATATATTTACCAATTAAGCTATTCAAATCACTAAAGAGAAGTGTTCAATAGTGATCTTTAAGGGAATAATTGTTTGAAATCTACATATTGCATTAAAAATTCTGAGTGTATGGAGGGACTACCTAGCCCGGGAATAGGATTTTAGATGCGTTAGCTCACTCCGAGCTGTAAGCAGAAAAAACTTTCATTTTGTTGTCGAAAATTTATTAATATATCTGTTTATGTCTTTTTTCAAAAGTGTTTTAAAACAAACAGCAAAGTTGCTTATATTAAAAGGTTTAAAATATGTAATTAAGTTTATTCTTATTATTATCATTTAATAATCCAAATTATTTGAGACTAAGTATTATGATGTAACAAACCAATAATTTCTTCTGGGAATTGGTCATTTAGGGTTTCTGGGAATACTTTCATCAATTGAAACAATTCTAAACTTTATTAAATCTCTTTCACAGTATTGTTTTTTCCAAGCACGTGTATCCTTGTTCAAATATCATTGAAACTTTTGGAGTGATATAATTATTTTTTCCTCATGTAAACTGTTTTCCTTTTGAAAATGAGTCCTTTTGATGCACTTAAAAAATTATAATTTTAATATATATCTTATTTGATAAAATAAAATTAGATTTACATAACACGAAAAATAAAAGACTTCTACTAAATGAACCATTTTAATGACTCAACAAACATAAAGACGTAAGGAGGGTAAAGGAATTTGTGCGAGCGCCACTTGCAAAGCATTTATATTAACGAGAATTTTTTGCAACTGATGGTATGAAAAAGCTCTATAAATAAACGAAATATAAACTATTATGTACGTATATGTACTTAAGCACACTTCGTCGTTCTTTGAAATGCTCTTTTCGTTAGTCGGTTGTGATGTGGTTTCCCATATTCGAAATCACTGGCAACTTTATACGGTCTGTAATTCTGTATACTTGGTGTTGTAATTGGTTCTAAAATATAATGACACAGCGATTCCATATATGAGATTGGCTTTTTGTTGGTTTCCAGAGTGCTGTTTGTTGTGTATGTCTATTTTAGTTGTCCTCTCTTAAGTATACAGACCTTTCACTTATGTTGTTTCAAGA
Organism: Clogmia albipunctata; assembly: GCA_001014945.1. NCBI lineage: Eukaryota > Metazoa > Arthropoda > Insecta > Diptera > Psychodidae > Clogmia > Clogmia albipunctata. Next base: position 3,584 of record JXOV01018370.1, on the reverse strand, counting down.
TAAGGGCGAATTTGGGATTCATATAAGTATCTAATAAATACATTGCGTTTTAGTATTTGAGGTTTGGGAATGGATATTTCTGAGAAGAATACAATTTTTTGTTACACTTTATGTAAAGCTTAATATACTACACAGTTCTAAAAAATATCGTTATTTATTTATTAAAAAAGTTTTGTTTCTCAAATAAAGTAGTATGATAAAAACAAGACAAAGTATTTCATTTTACATAAAAAGGATATATTTTCTTTATTTAAATTTTCATATTACGTACTTCCGAAAAAATATTTCAATTCTGTATGTGATATATAAATTGAGATTTCACCTAAATAAAAAATTTTTAATTTATTTCTAAAAATTATCAACACATAATTTGTTGTAATATTAGAATTCATCAGAAGTCTGAAACATTACGTATAACTAAACAATCAATTATTTTTTTTATATAGTTTTAATATAGCCAAAAGTGAAGAAGCATGAATTACTTCTTTATAAAGTACGAAAGGATTAAATGTTTTATCAGACATTATGTTTTATTTTATAATCCTGATGAAATTAAATCAAAAATGCAATTATAATATCATATTTTGTTAGAAAATAATTACTATTATTTATTTAAACTATAGGAATTAATAGTTTGCTTAAGAACTATTATTGAAAAGTCAGAAACATTGGAATGTAACGTTATATTAAAAATATTAAATTCACCTCTTCAATTCCTGTAAGGAATCTCAACCTCAACCAATTGGATTAGACTTTTCATGACCATATGTTTTCAGAGTATTATGAGCCAATTAATGAAGCCTAGGCCAGTTGAAAAAGAATCTAGCCAACCCTACCCGCCCATTGCTTGAACCTTTGGCTTCTGAAGAATCAGACGAGTGCTTCATCACTTCGGCTATGAGGCGGGGAAAATGTAACGCTATATATAGATATTAAATAACTTTAAATAAAACTGAAATAGAAAATAGAGTAAATACGTATTTATATAGCTAAAGTTAAATCATTTATTTTAATGAATTGTGCGAAATTGATCAAATATGACATCTTTATATAGAGAACGTTTTCCAATTGCCTTTCTTTTTTACTCAAATACCAAACCATATTAATAAGATGGATAAATTGATTATACCAATATTGATTATAGGTTATAATAAATATCAAATCCGTATAAATTTAGTACCAAAGTTAAATTGGTTTTTTGTATTAAAATTTATGTTTTGAATAATAATCCTAAAATCGATTATCGTAATTTGGATACAAAAATTGTGTTTATTTTGCAATTATGATTTTCAATGAGGCATCACAGATTTGAATATCAATATACATTTCTTTATACATAAGCATACTAATGTGTATATGTTGAAATTGAAATTTCTAATGGAACTGATTTTTCCAGAGAGGAAATGAGATTTCTGAGAATTATCTTATAAATACTTTTGCTTCTCTACAGTTCCAATCGTTAAAGAGAGTTTGAGGAAAAGGAACCAGAAAAGCTGGAAATTCCCAATCGGGTGAGTGGATATGGAATAGCTTCCATAAATGATGAGCGAAAAGAGTTGTCACACTTGTGTTTTTGTTAACATTTTTCAGTTTGTTTGCGCTTTAGTCTCGTACAGGATTAATTAAAAGTGGGAAAAGTTTTAGCAAGATGCATGTTGTAAATCACAATACTTCAGAAAGGTTTTAAATGACAGTCCAAACAAAAAATTGGCAAAGTTTAAGCTGTTGTAAATGTTGTAAAATACTCGAAAAATATTTTGAATGAATCTGCAAAGCCGTTATACTTAATTTATTTTTTATATTTTTCGATTAATTCTATTAAGAAAGCTTTTAGAAATTTCATGTGACTCATTATAAAACAATATAACTCTGCTTTGTAAATTAGAAATATTTATGTTTGGTAATTTTATTTTATTTGTATATTGTTGGTATATTTATTTATACTTACCTTAAATATTGAATTATATTAGGCATGTTTTTTTTTATAAAATTCATTTATTTAGCATATACGTTTTAAATGTACACAATGCAACAATTAAAAAATTTTCAAACAACCAACAGCTTTAAAATTTTAAATTTCTGCATGTAATCTTTCAAATTAGTATTTTTAAAGTAAATAAATCCCATTAGTGCTCAGGTGCATAGTTTATATTCCAATTTCATCAAATGAGTATTAGTGCATGTTCATATTATTGCTGTAAACCGTGAATTATGAGTCATACTAACTGGTCGCACTACTATCATTAAACTTTTCCTGTATGCTGACCAGACATATACTGCCATTGTGTGCGGTACCGAATTGCGGGTTTAATAAACACTTTTATCCTATCCCATCGTAATCCTTCTCAAGAACGTTTAAAGGAATCATTATATTGAATTAATTTAACGATTTCATTAAGTAAGTTGTTAGGGTCAGAAATGTTGTTAAGCAGGGGAAACTGGGTTAAATTATCTTATTAACATATTTTATATATGAATAAGGGCTATACTCCCCGAGCGGGTTTGACGCTCACTAACCAATAACCAATTGAATCCCATTAATAACAGATGACTATAATAAATATTATAATGTTAAGCATTATATTATAAAAAATTATATAAATTGAAAGAAGCTTATCTATAAAAAGGTGGTAATATTTCCAGTATCTAAGTCTCTCACTATTAGTCACCAGTAGTGCGGTACATAGACGGAGAAAAGCCTTCCTTTAACACTAGTATGTATGTTTGAATATAATTCCCACCACAAGCAGTACAAATCAACGATGAAGTTCACCACTGAGTACTATTCCCAAGCGTGTTCTAGTTCGGTCCATTGTGCTGCAGGGCCAAAATTGAATATTCAGGACAAACACAATTCAAACAATTTTTTTTTCTTTTTACACATCGATGACGTGCTGAAGCTTATTGCATCGACAATTGAAGCCCCTTCTAAACGTTACGGTTTAAAATTTCTAAAACCTCCAAATACTTATTGCAATCAATTGCTAATAAATAAATTATTTTACATATTTTTTTATTACAACTAGCACACAGTTTTCTTAAGCTTTTCTATTAAACAAATGGTTTCACAATTACTCTTGTCCGGGGTGAGAAAACACTGTTTAATATTAAATTATTTTATCCAATTTCGAATCGTTGTCACTCTATTAGTCTTTCCTAAATTAAATCTTATAATTATGGATATTATTTTATTTCTGCCCAAGTCTAAAGATCTTGTACATAGATATATCGTTGGCTATCGATAAATTCGATTAACTTTGCCAATATTGTATAATGTTCTAACTTTACTATTTATTCTTCGAATTTTCACTTGAATTTTCCTATACTATGAACAGTGTTAATTAGATGAATATTCCATATTTTATTGATTTTTATCATTAGGGAAATATTATGGGCTCTCAAACTTAATTTAATCAAGTATTGAAAAAACTGGTCTACTTTTTTATGTATTGCTATGCGTGTAGATTTGATATTGTATTGTGTCTCCTCAAGATTTTATTAAATTTCGGCATTTTTTGGATATATAATTTAAAAGAGCTTTACGTGCGTTTTGTGGAATTTAACCCTGCAGCGAGTACCTACAT
>JXOV01018364.1:0-11307 GCA_001014945.1 Clogmia albipunctata | reverse complement strand
TCATTTACAAACTCTTTCAAATGATATAACAATATATTCAAAAGAAAAAATTTTTCACTGAATGATTTTTAAATCTGTAAAAAGTTGCATTAAAACTAAAAATAAGTGTGGTGTACCTGATACAAGTAAAATTTTAGTTTTATTTTTACACGGCACAAGTCTCCTACAGAAATCAATAATTTTAAATAAAAATTTCCTTAAAATTAAAAATTTCATGAAGGTTCACTACAAAATTTAATAACTGTCATTATTCTATCTTTCAGATCCTTTGTCAACATNCCTGATACAAGTAAAATTTTAGTTTTATTTTTACACGGCACAAGTCTCCTACAGAAATCAATAATTTTAAATAAAAATTTCCTTAAAATTAAAAATTTCATGAAGGTTCACTACAAAATTTAATAACTGTCATTATTCTATCTTTCAGATCCTTTGTCAACATTATTATAAAGACAAAATTTCAATTTAAAATTTAATTAACCACAAGTCCGCGAACGTGTCAATTTTTCATCAACAGCCACAAACACATTTGAAAATAAAAGAAGAAAAGATGAAGTGGATTTTATTCTTTTTTGTATGACCAACATATTTGTATAAAACTAACACAAAACCCAAATGATAAAATAAGCGTTGTATTTTATTTTTTTTAACAAATATAATTTTTCAGTTTAATGTTTTTATAGTTAATTTGACGCCGGGTTAAAGCGTTGAAGAGAATTAACTCGCAAGGCCCCGTAATTTTTTAATTTCGAATTTCATTATTCGTTTTTAGTAACAATATTTCCAAAACAAGAATTATACGCAGTCTTAACTGTCGAACAACTAGCATCTTCAATGTATTTCGTTCGACCAGGCAGGGTTCCAAAGCTTGGATGGAATGCATAGAATCGAAGAGATAAACCAGATCTTTCTAATACTTATTATTTGCTGCTATTCATTGAATGGATACCGATGAAAGTTGTGAAAGGGAAAGGTCTTCTTGGTAGTATATTTCGGTGGCAAAAACCGGTCAATAAATACTCGATATAGAATGATTTGTTCATGGTGCTAATCACATCAAAACAAATAAAGGTACGTTAACACATGATATTCTTTTGCCAAATGTAGATTAGCAAACGAATAGAAAGGGCATTTGAGAAACTAATTGATTAGACCTAGACAGGTCATGATTGTTAAGTTTTTGCAGAAGTTTTAAAGATATTATTTTTATTTTAAAAGATAAACATATACTCGTAAGTACAATTATTTAAATTAGCCTTAAGGTCTGTCTAAATAATAAAACAATTATTGAAATACACGTGTCCAAAGTTATTCATATATCGTAAATAAATGGATGCATGAGCTTTAGATTGTGCCATTTGCTTTTTGTTTACTTAAAAAACATTTATTTGGAATAACAATTGATTTGAAATATTATTGTCACAAGTTGTTCATATTTCCTAATAAAAATAATTTATTTGGTTAAATACCCGGGCCGCAAATTCGATTTCCGCATACGCATTTTCATAACGGACGCAAATAAACTTTTGGTTTCTTTAAACAAGTGTTCATTTTTCTGTGCAAAAATAATGGAACGAAATTTCACATTAAACTAATATAAATAACTCGGTATCGATACTCGGTTTTATTTTCGCTTCTGTATATCGCAAATCCATGGCTATAGGATGAATGAAAAGAGCGTGGTAAATGGGGTAATAAATTTCCCGGGAAACCCACCTTTTTAAAGTAATGATTTACAGTGTAACCATACGTCGTTGGGGAGTATCCTTCAGTCTCCTGATGTAGTATTTTCTGCAAATCAATAAAAATTTGATTGCGGTGATTTACGGAGGTGTAGGTTACAAATTAGGAATTCAGGCAATGTTTTGGGGTTATCAGCAGTGCGAAGATTCTGCCCTCCACCACTTGTCGTCCTGTCTCGAGAACGGACTGAAATATGGGCTGTCGGGAAGTGTTATCTATCATAAATTACGAGGCTATCATTGGAGTTTGAACAGATAATTCGGGCACCACTTTAGCACCGAAAAATATCGCATTTCATCGAATTGTTTGTTATTTTTTTTATATATCAATGCCAGTTAGGGTCAATTGGGGTAGATATTAAGAATAAACGTATAAAATAAAATATCTTCTTACTGTGTCCTGTAAGAACTAAGAAAATCTAATTCTATTATTTTAAGCTAATAGACATTGTCTTGTTAAAAGCTGTTGAAACAGTGACAATAATTTATAATCAGGAACTCATATTTAATTTAAAAAATATTAATTAGTTTTTTTTTTAATTCAATATTTATCTGATTTGTTAAGTTTTGTTTAGTTTATTTTTAATTCATGCATATACTTTTATTATGTAATAGATGACCCGGCTAACATCGAACAGCCTCAGATTTATTAAATAAAAAAAATAATTACCATATTTGTCGAATTACTCAAATGCATTAAATAAAATGGTCAATAGGAATTTGGTAAAAAGTATAAGGAGATGAAAATGGTGACAGTTAAGAATTAGGAAGAAATTGAAAAAAGCTCAGAAGTGAACTAGTTTTATTTAACTACTAATAACACAAAAGTATTGTAGACGATATTATAATAATATTATATTAAAACTGAAAATGAGAAATTTTATAAATTTATGTTTTAACCGGGGTTAAGAGCAAGGATCACTCAGAGCACGAAAGTGCAGTTTCGAACACACAATCTTCTTCAAAAGAGAGATCAAAGAGAAGTGGACCCTTCAAAGATGAGATTTTTAATTTTCTCTTCTCATTTTTTAAATGGTAATCACCCACAGGTTCTTGTATGCGTTTTACATTTAACTAAACACTGAAAATAAAATGATCACCATTTTTAGCAGAAAGTGTTGGTTTTTTCAGAGTGGAGTGAAATTAAATTTAACTGTTTTGCTTAATGTTGACCCACATCTCTTGTGTAAAGCGCAGAGCAAGAGATTGAAATTGTGCTTGATAGTTAGAATAATAATGTTTGACAACATTTTCTAACCTCTTTAAAAATTGACGTTGATTTGAGAAATATTTTGACACACATAATTCTAATCCAAAACAACAAAATTAGTGAACCCATTGTCGAGTTGTTTAACACGTTAAAAGTGTGCTAAAGGGGACCCATTAATATAAAAAAATCCCTTTTAATTCATGTAAGGAACATGGGGAGTCTCAACTCCAACCAAATGGTTTAGACTTTTCATGACTGTTTATTTTCTCTAAATTAGTAGTCAATTAGTAGCGCCTAGACCGGTTGTAAACGGATCCAGTCAATCCTACAATTTTATTTATATTTTTGCAATACTATTTATATACAACAACTGTTTTCGAGCTGAAAAATTACTGCACAGGATTCGATCCCACGACTTTCGGAGATGTAGTCTTAATAAAGATATTATTAATTTTATTTATAAATCTAATTTAGTAAAATAATTAAATTAAACACCAAACTATGAGCATTGTTATAGATTATTTTAAAGAAAAGATTTTGACCAAAATTAATTAGATTATTTTATATTAAAATAATTAATAGCAATTATATCTCTAAAGTAAAATTGAACTTATTTTAAAAAGAAATTTCCTATAATCGATGGCTTAAAATTGTCTGAGCAAGATGATGAATGGCCTGGGTATATATATCTCCAAATGAACGTAACCTCAGATGACCCTATTTCTCTAAAATTCGTTTAACATTGTTTGACACCTCTTTCCACACAATTCCCGTAACTAAGAAAAGGAGCTCATCTTGATAAAAATCCATCCATGATCTCATCTAAAATAAATGGTTCCGATTTGGTATTTATCTTTATCCGACCAACTTTTCATCCACGTATGATATGGTATCTGTTCTGTATCCTGCTGATGCCTTTGGGTTGGATTTCCAAAAACTTTTAATCTGTCGATAATCTTCTGGGGAAATTAGTTTTGAAATTTTACACACAGACACACATCTTGGCATTGATAAGAAACAAACACGTCTCATTTTTCATCAGGGATTCAGTGCTGTGAATGGGTTGGCCCACTTTATTGATGGCTTATTAACTGGAAAATCCCACCAAATAAAAGCCAAAATATGATCAATAATGCTACAACATTTTTATGGGCCTTCACCATACGCTTCTCACATGATAAATGGCCCAAAACCCGACCAATATCCAGATTTATCTGTTTGATTTGTTTCCCTTTTTATGGATTGACAATGCGATTATTTCCGCTAGTTTTGGTATTCGGTTGTGTGAAATTTGCCAATATTGTATTGCCATATTCATCAGATTATCAACACATAACAATGATTTGTATCTTGATTTATTTAAATTCAAATAATTTCCATAAGATCCATAAGATATTAGGAAATCCAAAATAAATTTGCATATTTTGTGTGCATTAGAATTACTAAAATATTCAAGGAAAGAATATATAGTCTATGTGAAATTTGATTACTAAACTGAAAATTTTGTCCAGAACAGATTAATACAAATTATTTTTTTATTGTTGTTTCTCATTTTATATATATTTTATATTTATAAAAATGGTTAAAATAGCCTGTTTTCCTTTCTTTCTAATTTCGTTTCCAATCTGTATTTGAAAAAAATCCATATCTAAATTCCTAATATCTTATTTCAAACCTTCTCAATCGAGTTTCAGGAGAATGAACATAACCCTAAAATTTCTCAACCAGTCGCCTGCACCACATAATTTACACTCAACATAATTGAACATTTCTTACAAAATGTCTACAAAGTACTATACATGCAACATATCATAATGTTATAGTGTTCGCCACTACATCCAAAAACCAAGGAGCAATTCCTCTTTCCCAACATTGCTCTTCTTCTCACCAATTGTTTTTTTTCCTTTATTTAAACATTTGTAAATATAATTAATATTTTTGTAAATAATAGTTCATTGTATAAAATTAAATAAATAGCGCGAGGCGTGGCGATCCTCAAATCATTCTATTTCAATCGTCATAATAACGACTACTATTCCTGTGAGCTCACACTCCTTGGGCAATTTCCTGGCCCGATCTTCCAGACAATCCAGCCAGCTTTTCTTGTGAATCCACTCTTCGCTCCCATAACGCACGAACGTCTGGACACACCAACACCAGTTCCTGATCGTTATAATATAATATCTTAATTTAACATCTGATAAACTATATAAATTCTGTATAAAATGCATAACTTTTGTATAAATTATTGTTATAATTTGTTGAATGTGAACCTATTTAATAAATGTAAATTTAGTGATGCAGGCGCCAGGTTGAATTTTATTTACGTTCTTTAGTCCTGATCGTACCTAAAGGCCCGTTGATTTCGAGAAACTGTAAACAATTACAATTTTTTAATTTTTTTTGTTTTTTCTTCGAAACCGTATTTTCCAAAATTATCGTTATCTGTGGTAATTTTCTCAATTTTTCTCTTGGAGAATTTGCAATGAGCTAATCAGTCGTTCCACTAAACAATGATTAAAGAATCACAGAAAAAAGCTTGGTTTGAAAGTTCCGTATGTCCCCCTGTTGGGATGAAAAGATGGGGAAAATGAATTAATTAAATTTTATGCTTAGAATAGCATAATATTTATAGAAAAGTATATTCTAAGAAACTGTGTTGACTATTTAAATATGTTCTAAACAAAATATCAGATATGTTGTTTGATAGAACAGATAAATGTTTATCATTAAAAGGTTAAAAATTAAATTAACATCGGAAGTTGAAGGTTGAGAAGTCACATTATCTACAAAGGATTTTTCTTTGAAGAGAAATGTAAATGTTTGTCCATAGACATGTTTTCCTAAACTCTAATTTCCTTTTAAATGCAGAGCAAATCCAAATGCCATTTAATCCAACAACTTTAACATATTCTGTTAATTTCAGACACTGTATTATTATGGAGTGCTAAATCCACCCTTGTTAATGTAATGGCAATCGAGACGAGAGAAAAATAAGTATTGACGGGTATTAGAACTTAGTGTTGCGAGGAGGCCTACATCTGCTAATATAGATTTCCACTTTCCAGCCAAAGTCAGTCACTTTATTGCCCATCCCCACTCCATCGGAGCCTTGTTATCTCGGTGTGGAGTGGAGGTTAATGTTTACCGAAAATGTGTTCATTTCTTTTTTCTCTCCATCTCTCTCCTCCGTAATGCTATCAATGATTTGATTTTGGTTGTGATAACGAAACTCATTTCCTTAAATCTGCTATCGAACTTCGGCAGAAGAAACAAACTGCTTAAGTTTTGCGACGACAATTTCTCGCCTTTATTATCATTCCGCTCAGAAAATTTACTATCTATCGATGCTAATTTATTTTCTGCTTAAATTATGTTATTGTACGCCTAATCAGTTTGGGTGATTTTTTCCTTGTGCAACATACAATAGTAGTCCTTTCTATTGATTTGATTTTTGGTAGCGAACACAATTAGAGTTTAAAAGATTGTATTTTCTCTTAAAATTGAAGTTTAAATTTGAATATAATCCTTAAAGTAAAGATAAGATTATTGATAGATTTAATCCGAAATTGGATATAAATAAAATTTTTTATAGATTATTGGTAAAATTTCATCACAAAATTCATTCTCTCGAATCTATCGCAAGTTTGAATCCAGTCCAAGCAGTGATTTTTTAACTGCAAAATTCATACTATATATCATTTTAACTAATAACAATTTGTTATTAATATTTTTTAAAAGTATATTTACAAAATTAATCCCCGGCTTCATTTGTCGTTAATACTATTTATTCGACTCCTGACAGGTTATCAAACTTTAGGTGAAGTGCACAGAATCACAGAGATAAAAAAGGATCTTTGAAATAAAATTCATTATAGAAAGAGTTCAGCTGAGATTTGTGAAACTTCTTTATGGGCTCCCTAACTCAACCCTAATCACATTGTAATTTTGGAGTTCGTTGGTTGATGACATTCTGGCTAGAGCTTTTAAATGGATTGCACATTTAGATTGTATGAAAGATTCAAGTTTGACTTAAATCTTTTTTTTTACTATACTCTATAGGTTTTCGTGGATTTTGTTTGGATTGGTTCTCCAAGGTTCTGTCCTGGGTCCATTGTTTTTCAACTTATATATAAATTCCATCTTAAATATTAATTTGAACTCTAAATTAATTTTTTATGCTGATGACTTGACTTTAATTTGCTCATCCAGTGATGACAGTGGCTTACAGGCTAACCTTCAGGAAGATTTAAATAAATTATGTGTACATTTCAGTAAGATTGGTTTGACTGTGAGTACTAAAACTAAATTTATGATATATAACTCTTCTTCTTTTTCTTTGACTGTTTCAAGTGTATTGTTGGCTTGGACAATCGATTGTGGTAGTAATTAAAGTAGTAAATGGGTATTGTGATTGATTCAGCATTAAGCTGGAAAGCCTACATCACCTGGCTTAAGATTTCCCTTTGTCGTAACATGTATGTCTTGAGAGTGTATTGCTCGTTTAGTATTTTTTTGTCTGTGTACAACGTTCTTATGAATAGTTTATTGTGTTAACGCCTGGGGCTCTGCTTCAACTTATTCAATCAATGCTGCCACTGTAATACAAAAACGAATTTTAAGAATGACAAATGAAATGCCAGTACGGAGTCCCTTCTGGCCCCTGTTTAAACAATCATGTTTGCTTACTTGTTTTCCGCTGTCTTCGACTCCTTCTACGTAAGGTCTTCGAGATTGAGGCTCTAGGCCACCAATTTTTAGGGTTCCTGTTCACCGAACAGAACGCAGAAAGAAAAATTTTAGTTTAATTAGTAGAGTGTTGTTTAATAATTTACCTTATGGGCTTAGATTTGAGATATCGCTTTCAAAATGGAAGGACTAGATTATGTATAAAACGAATTTTGAATCTTTTCTCGTACCCAGATATGCTGTTTCTTAGTTTTTAAATGGGCATAATAATTTTTGTGTTCTGATTCATACACGTTTAATTTCATTTGTTTCTTTATTCATGTTTAACCATTCTATTGTTTTACTTGTTTTATTGTTGTTTATTTCATAAGTTTCTTACTTTACTGTTATTTTTTAATTAAATTGAAAATAAACTCATTCAACTGACCCTGTCACTTTTACATAGGTTGTCTTAAATTTTCTCTATTAGCTTTTTTCATTTATTTAATTGTACTTATTATTTTGTATGTATAATTGGCATGAATAAAAGGGTTATTATTTTTATTCAATAAGCATTATCAAATTTGTATTATCTTACACATTTCTATTAAATTATTAAAACTGGCAAATGATTGCTTCTTTCTGTTTATAAATATAAGTTGATAAACCTTTAATGATTAAATGTTGTGATTTGATGTGGGTTTTACATACAAATATATCAGTGATATTTCTATTGTTTGATAATAAATTATTAAGTATTCAATCTAAAAATATCAAAGACCTAATTTAATCATTAATTTTATTAATAAAATATGTCGAAATATAAATTAAATTAATATTTCATAGTTAAATTGTAAGTAATAACCTATAAATATGACAATTTGCGTAAATTGCAGTGGAACACTTGGCATTTTCCAAGAATTTAATTATTGATTGTAGAAGTAATCAATAAATGGCTCTCTGAAAATTTCTCCGAGTGCCCAACAAAGAAAAGCGCACTATCGAACACTTATGTATACGTATGAGCATATAAATATATATTTCAATGGATTTTATATACGTAATTATATTACACAAAAGGGTAACGTGCGATTCTATTCCACTATTTTTCCAGGAAATTTACAATCGTTCCATAGAAGCCGGTGCAGCTGAAACCATAAATTTTCAATGTCTTTGGTAGTCGTAGAAAGTTATCGGGCAAAAATGCACTGAAGGTGATACGACTTCGTATTTCCTTAATCGGAAATGGACTGTTGTGATTTGCTGGCGACAAAATGAAACTTTATCGTTGAAGCACGTGAAAAAATCTCATCTCGCTCGGGAGAAAAATCTGTTTTGGTTCACCTGAAGAAGAGAGTGAGTTACTGGGATGAATTGTTGACCACTTTAAAATTGAAGGACTTTTGGTAGTAGTTAGCGTGATGAATAAATAATGCGAAGGTCGTCAGCTCAAATCTTCGTGTGGTTTTCTATACACTTTCTTTGCCAGTCTCTAATTAAATATTCAGTGAGTTTATTGCAGTAAGTTAATTTTTAGTATTAAGTCCGGGGTAGAAAACAAACAGGTTAGATTTTCTGCTCATTAGGAGCAATACTTAAAAGGGTAAGAAAGTGGAATGATTGTAATAAGATTATAGTTTCTTTAATAAAGTCAGAGAATTTATTTATGCTTCTTACTTAAATTAAATACTACAACAAAATACTGTATTCTTTTATAATGTTACATTGTGTTTGTGAAAGAATTATTAATTTCTATTTTAATAAAAATTGAACAACAGTTGTTCAACACTTGTTTTTAGAAATTAATCAAAAATATAAATTTACAATATCAATCAAGATTATAACCGTACCTGTATGTCCTCGATATGTCTGAACCAAAAGAGGCTGGATCTTCAAATTTACACACATTATATGTCTAAACAAATTACAACTTTGTCCATAACAGATTTGAAAATACTAGAATCAAATTTGCGAAATTTTAAAAAACGAAAAACCACACATTCTGAATGGGTCTGCGTTATAGACGCATCGCCCTTTTCTTCGTTATGGGGCATTATATAAACAATCTATTAATGGGGGAGTTACAGTGACACAATGAAAGTCTAAAAACTCTCATTTTAAAAAACCGAGAAAATAGTATATAAAATTTTGGAGTTTAAAAATAAATAAAGATGTCTATCGAAAATTCGGCTTATTTTGAATCATAGATTCAATTAGACAGTATTAAAACACAATTTTGGAAAATATTTTTTAGCATGGTGTGTTTAGACTATTACGCTACGGAGCTAATCAACGGCTCATCGTATTGCTTGCAGAGATATCAAGGATAAACGTGTGCGGTTATAACTTTAAATGAGACTGTATTTGACTTAAAAAATAAATTCTAATTGAACATGAATTTTGTAATACGAAATTTTTATTATAATTAGGTATGATTAAGAGCGTTCTTAAGAAAGAAATAAATTGTTTCCATTATAATTTAATAAGACGTATTTGTAGTATAAGATGGTCTGTGGGTATTGTACTAACTAAACAGTGTGGAATTATGAGGTACTTATAGAAAAAGCATTGTCTTTTTTTATTTGCTGGAAAAGCGGCTGTGGAAGCACAGCTTAAAGCGTTAGGCCACTGTTTGGACCCATTCGCCGCTACATCTATGGATTAGTTCTCTGGGTATCGGGCTTCATAGAACCTAATGAGGTCCATGATCCGGATGTCGCAGAGTCCCAGGAGATCTTTGAAAATATAACTTTCTAAATATTTGAGGTGTTTATGTTTGATTGCTGGGCATTCACACAGAAAGTGCTAGATTGTGTCCTCTTCCAATAAGCATCTCTTGCATTCTCTTGTGTCTGCCAAACCCATTTTGTGAGAGTGTAACCCTTAAGGGCAGTGGCCTGTTAGTAGGGCCACTGCTCTTCTTAGTTTTCCTATGTCCAGTTCGACTAGTTTCCGACTCTTGTTTAGATTCGGTGTTTGCCATAGTTGTGTTGTTACTCGACAATCTGCTCTGTCACTTTCGCCCATATGAGTTGATCTAACTCGTGGGCAAAACTAGATGTGGTACGGTAGATCGCCTTGGAATTTAACACCCGCGACCTCACCCCTCGCCTAGCTAGATCGTCTGCGATCTCGTTGCCCCGCACACCTGAGTGGCCAGGGACCGATACTTACTTTATTTTCCTTTGATATGTAAAAGCATTAATTACATATATATAATTTTTTTTTCAATAGAATTGTAATTATTATTATTCTATTTAACATTAAAACAAGTCCTGTAAATAGAAAATTCTTTTATCTGTTTTTGATTAAATATCGCAGAGAAGTATTTACGGTATACTCCTTATTATAAGTGATACATCAGAATGAGAACTTAATCAGAACTGAGTGATACTTAATAACTTTGTCATTTGTATATATTATTTAAGTCCCTTAATATAATTATAATTTCCGAGAAAAATCTTAAAATAAGAATTTCTTCGAAAGCGAAAGTGGATTAAATTTAATTACATTTTATGTTTTTCCTGATTTCTTTTATGAATGAAATTGCTTTAAATTTATATATTTAAATTGCTGAAATTGTAAAATCAAGTTTTACACATTCATCTTTTTTTTTTTTTAATTTTTTCTAGTATATAAATATACTAAACATTTTAATATATTATATATAAAATTCTCTTGTCACGC
>JXOV01018358.1:10468-23131 GCA_001014945.1 Clogmia albipunctata | reverse complement strand
ACATAACATTTTATTGTCAGCGGTGTTAACTGTTTTAGTGACATCCGACATAACNTTGTAATTACTTTGTTAAAATCCACCATTTAATTTTAATAAACTTTTGCAGTATAAACATTCTTAAAACAAGTGTTATCATTTTATTGGAATTGATCAATCTGGTAAAATCTAACATAACATTTTATTGTCAGCGGTGTTAACTGTTTTAGTGACATCCGACATAACAATAGAGGCTATTTTATTGACAAGTTTTTGCCACCAAAACAGAACACACATACAACGAAGAAGACCAATCATTCATTCATTTAATAGCAGCAAATTACTAGTAATATAGAAAGTTCCGGTTTATTTCTTTGGTATTATGAACTCAATCCAAGCTTTGAAAACAAATAGTATTGCCGATATTAGTGATTAGATAATTGAAGCCGGGATACTATTTTTGCAAATGTATTTAAACAAATACGCTACCCTGGCCCCAAATAATTAATTTATATTAGTTTAATTTTATAATTTTAAAAGCACACTTCATAGTTATACCTACATATTCAGTTGTTGTTATGTCTCGTTGTAATATATTTTTGAAGATTAGTCATATTGGTTTCGTTTTTAATTTTGTTTAAAATAATTTTTTCATGTTAATATTTGTTTTCCTAGACATATCTGGCAAGAGATTTCTTTTAAAATAAGTAGTATGAACATAGCCGTAGTTATGAAGGGTAGCCGAGCTGCCCCCAGAGATTGTTGTGTTCTTACCATAAAACTTTAAAATTTAAAAACAACAATTTTTTGGGGGTACAGGCCTCTCTGAAAAAAAACTTCAAGTGTCGTCTTTGAATTTAAACATAGAACTTATTTAAAACCAAAAGTAATAAAATTCAAATTACATAAATTTAAAAAAGAAAATATAAATGTATCTTAAAAACAAATTTAAATAAATTTTTCTACAATAAAAATTTACAACTATCCATTAAAGCTGAATTTGGGGAGAATTGAGGATGATATTTTATAAGCCACTCCACCCTCCTAAAACACGTTCTTCCATAACTATTTGTCAACAGCAAATTTCTTCTTGACAATGCCGGATAAACGGGATTTACCGTTTTATTTGCCGAGCTCTACTATAATTGTCACAGCTCTAAGCACAAAGAGCGAACTTTGCCGTTGTGTGTCTGGCGAAAATCCTTGCAAATTCTCTGTTTGCATTGAATTTACCGGGAAGGAGGTGATGAGCCCCAATTGTGAATGGATATTGTTATCGCACACCGAAGAAACCCATTTTTGGGGAATGTCTCACTGGCTTCCCTCTTCTTGATTTTTATAGGAAGTATTGGTTTCGAAGCTCTTTCCTCCTTGATGATATTCATAATGGAATAACAAAACCAGAGAGAAAAACTAAGAAAATACTAATAAGCCCCAACAAATTTAGTTTATGTTTGGAAAAGATATAAGATATAGGAGTTGAATAAAAACTTAAGATATTTAAGTTAGTTGAGAAGGTATACAAATTGATTTCATTAATAGTATATAGTGTTTAAAAAATCACTGAATTTTGCACAATATTAAATCAACAGTTTTTGGATTGGTTTCCAATTTTCATAACAAATCATTATTAAAACGTCAAATAAAAAGCATTTGGAAATTTAAAGATGTTTTCTTGGACCAGGATCAGACTTTTGAGGAACGAACTAGAAGGTTACCAACAAGGCGCCATGTCAAGACTAGTAGAGATTGTAGAAAGGCGGTCTCTGCCATGAATGGAAAATAGCTGATCGACGGTGTTACTTATCTCTGGTGTCAATATAGAAATGTACAGGTGCCTGCAACATCCGGGAGTGATGACATTTGTCTGGACCAAATAATTACTCAGCGAAAGACAGATAATAGAGATAGAGGAATAGAAATCTTCAGACTATGAATTGTTAGTAGTGATGTGTAAAGTGGGTCCTTTGGACTACCCACGGGTAGTATCAAATTAAAAGTATCGGGTACAAAAGTACATACAATTTAAAAAGTGCTTACTTGTATAAAAAGCTATATTATTACCAGAATTATGACCACATTTGCTAAGAAATTGTTAGCATTCACAGGAAAAAAATTGTTTGGGATAATTGGATAAACAAAAAGATTTCTTGTTATTTTGTTGGATTTTTAAAGATTGTAATAATTGTAATAACTTTTATAACTAATAATAAATAAATGTCGCATATATTGGATTGCTATGGAATGGGAGATGTTAAGCGATACAAATAACAAGATATGAATCGCGATAAAATAAAAAAAATTAACGACTGACTGGAAGGAATTCGTTGAATCTTCTTTAATACACATACAAAAATTTGCAACATCAAAAATCTCATACGCATAAATAATAGTTATTTGTGCTACAAGGGTGTAACATGGAAAACTTAAAAATATAAAACATATTTCACATATGTTTCAAGTGAAATATTAAATTGTAAAGTTACCGCTAACGGTTGGAACTCAAACTAATAGAGTTTGTTTCCTTTTAACTACTTGCTCATAAGGAAATGCCTTATTTATTGTGACATGGAACATTTGTTTGCTTTAATTTATGTAAAAAAAATTATATATAAAGCAATACAAGGCTATTAATATAGCCAAATTATATGTAGATGGCTGTTAAACGGTAAATATTAAAATTTAAAAGTAGAAAACGTTAATTAATTTGAAACATAATCACGGTCCTATAACATAGCCGAGACTAATATTTTGTGTCGTTTAAGGGCGACAATGGCGACCAAATTTTGACTTTGAGACAATTTTGTTGGATGACATGTTTTTTTTCACTGGTGAAATAAATATTCAAAATTTTCACTGAGTGCAATAAAGTGAAACCTTACGAAACCAAATGTATATCGAAAAGCGTATGTTTCGATACGGGAGTGCAAAAATTAATTTATCTTGTCATAAACACATTTTAAATAAAAAGTAAACTTTTTAAATTTAAACAGGATTTTAAAATTTTATAACCATATGACTCTTAAAAGCGCATGTTCAACTTGTTAATTGAGTTTTACCAGTTTATCGAAAAATAATCTTTTAAAAACATTAAAATTTTTCCAACACCATTACATTTTCTAAAGTTTTAATCACTTAATAAATGTATAAAATAATGACTATTAATTTAGTTTAAAACAGAGTAACTTTATAAGTTCTTATAAGACTAATAGTATAATACTGTTCTAATAAATTATTGAATAGATTCCCACCTTTTTGCACTTGAAAATTCGAAGGAATTGAGCACGGAATTCATGTAGTAAAATAAAGTTTCATTTGGCACGGAAGAAGAAAATAATGCCTCAAGTTCTTCTAATTCCGGAGCTCGTTAGTTTTCTTTGCTAGTTTTCAGGGGAAATGGCGTGAAAATTTGAAATTCCCTCCAAGCAAATTACTTCTGTCTAACTCGGCTCTCTTGTTGCCGGGCTCTAAATTTATTGCAAATATTCTACATCAGCGAACATTTCTTTGCTTGTAGGAAATGGCAAACAAATTGCAAGTGAATTGCAAACTTACACAAAAATTACCGGCATAAATACACAGGTATATAGTATAGTAAGTACAGGTGCAGCACTTGAAGCAGTTGAAGAGGACTGGGGAGAGACTCTTAATAGTGCATTCGGTCAAATGAAATGCCCTCCAGTTGGCGAGGGAAATGGGAAATGCTGGAGGGAAACAGGCATTAACGAGCACAGCGACTGGTCAATAGTCGATTTGAGCTTTGGGGCTGACTAGCTCATTGGATGGCTAGGCTACCACTCACCTGGTCAATGCTCATCTGTATTGGTGTGTATCAATTTCTGCACACTACTCGGAATTGCAAACAATTTCCTTAATATCCTCGAGAGCTGGGACATGAATGTACGAGTATTTCTCTGTGAGAAGTAGGGTTGTCAACAAGTTAAATTATGTTCTTAACCAATTTTCGATATTTGTCACAATACCTTTTATATCGAGTAAAAAATATGGTAATCATAACGGATCGTTGGATAACTATTTAATTGGTTTATAAAATTTTGCAAATAATTATTTCCGTGTCTTATAAACCATAACAATGCAGGGAATCGTATTAATATTCGTTTTTATTTTAATTAGAAGAGCATAAAACTGGTTATTTATACAAAATATGCCTTGGAAGTCAGCAAAAAATTGTAAAAAAATCTTAATCTTAATAAAACCAAGCATTTTCATTATAAAAGCTAACATCTGCAATATTTTGACTAATTCTTTAATAAATATGTAAAATAATATTTACAGAAATATTATATATACAAAATTATTAATCAAAAGTTTTTTAATTTTATTTGAACATTGAATAGACATAAGAAATGTCTAGTTTAGTTACTAATAACAGTCAATTTTTTCTAATGTATTTTGTAACGAAGTTTTTCTTTAATCTGGAGTTTGTTTAGTATATTTAATTATCTATTTTTATGCATTTTAGTGAACTACAATTGATATTATGACACTAAAATTTGTTCTGTCAGAGATGTTTTTATAGCCCAATAAATAATAAAGAACTATTATAGTATTCAATTAAATTATTATTACATTATTATTAAATTATTACAATATCTAAATTTATACACTGTTTTTGACTTGAACTGATTGGCAGAAGAACTAGGTTAAAATTGCGTTTAGTCTCCCGAATGACAGCACATTAAACAATAATTTTTAATGTATAACAAATATTTGGTTAAAAATCGTGTTTAATTAGGAAATGATTTTTTATATTTCTCTTTGCAATGAAGTGAAATGTTTTTTAGATATTCAAATACGTATATAATACATTACCTCCGGTATTGGCCTACCTCAATTTAATCTTCCTTGTTGTACGGTTCTTTATCGTCTGTTGCTAATTTTAATTCTTAATCTTCACCGGATACGTATGAAAAACAATAAAACAGCAACTAATGATTGCATATAATAGGACAACATAAAAATTTCGAAAGACTTAGCCAAGTTCAAAGGTTTAAGCTTATTTTATCTATCGATCTTAAACGTAGCCTACATATTCATCTCTAATCTCCTAAAATCCAACCACTAAATCGATCTCCAGTCACACGATATAAGTTCCCTACCAACCACAGTTGATGGGTACAAAGATCATTGACCATTAATTTTAATAAAAAGTAGTTTCACCAAAATTTTATCTTCTTTGAATTTTATCACTTCTAAGAAAAGGATCATTTAATTACAAGTTTTTCATTAAAGAAATCTATAACATTTTTAAGAACTAAAATAAATATTAAATTGACTAAAAAGAGGTTAAGAACACTATTAGGAAATATATGCGAATCAATAAACATCTGAACACTGCTGACTGCTTTTGAACTGATAGAATCTAGACTACTAATTCCCTCACAAACACACTTTCCCCATAAAAGTGTAATGCCACATAATTTCGTTAAATCGATCGGATCAGGAGGGTTTTCCATTTCAGTAATCTTTTTCCAATTCCGTTCGGCCTAATCTTTGGCGGTTTTCTTCACTTCTTATTGGATTGACTGATGTAATATTTTCTATTTTTGGGACAGCTCTGAATTGTTATATTTATCTTCTTATCCGTCTCTCAAGGCATTTATCCTTAATATAAATTTCATTTACAATTGTGATAAAAGTATTGCTTATTTTTCAAATCATAAGATAATTTAACAGTTCCTACGCTAATAAACATGTTTATATAATGTACTTTGTAAGCCAGTGATTATTAGAAAAGCTTTTTTATTAATTAGATAGACTTAACTTTATTAAATAAAATAAATGCACTCCATTACAGGTATTTGAATACAGTCAGCTCCTGTTCTATTTTTAATTTGGAAAACTCCTTTTGTAATTGGGTTAAAGGATTCAGCAAGAGTATAAGTGTGTAAAAATGTTTTAAATCAATTAATCAGAGGTTATTCTGGAAGGCCAAGGCCAAGTCCAACGTTCAACCATATTAACACCTGTATAAACGTTTCAATTATTTGTTTACACTTTCGTTTTTCGGGTTTTAAGTAATTGAAATATGAATAATACAGATAAATATGGGGAAAATGGTGTTTCAAGCAATTATAAATAATATTTTAAATAATTTTTAAAAATAACACCAAAAGCACCAAAAAATCAAAATTACCATAATTTACAATCAATTCATTAAAAAATCTGTATAATTTTATGGAGTCCAATGCAAAATGAGCTTAGTTATCGATTGCCATCATTACTTTATATGAACTCAACAATTTTTTATAGTATTTTCTAATAATTCGCAATCAGAGTTTTTAGACTTCCAAAGACAGAGCCTGGCTGCGCACTATATTAAACAATAGAAAATCAACTATTTCAATTTTAAAAAATCACCAAAAACTATCTCTTTTTGCCGCATTGGAAGAAAATAAGCTACCTGTACTAAAAGGATGTAACAATATTCCTGTATAGGGAAAATCCGCACGCGTTTTTAAATTATTTGCAACACACCTCGACTTTTGTTTTATAGGCCAAACGATGGCCAATGATAAGACCTTTGTTTGTGCCAAAAAAAATTGAGATCAAATTGATGCACTCCGTAATATTAACAAAAATTTAATCAAGGACACCTGTCGTAAAAGGATGAAATGGAGTACGTACTATTTTAAAGAAAAACTCACAAATTTGATCGGTTATAATAGTATAATCGAACCTTTTCTAAAATAGACCTATGACCCAACATGGTTAATATAATTGTGAATAGATATACAAGTAATATTTCAACACATTCACTAAGATTTAAGATACGTTCTTCAAACTTCTATTAACTAAACTTTTCAATCAATATCTTGTAACATCTTTAAATAATATTAATGAACAATCAATCATAATTAGTCACTCTAAAATTAAATCACAATTTTGTAAATAATTCAGAGTACTTTAAAAAAAGAAGTGGCAAATGAATTTCTCTAATAAATAATTCAGAACCCTCTCTTTGTTTACAAGAACAATACGAGTACACATTTTAAAATATCAATCCCCTTAGACAATTTCCATCGCCAAAATGATGTCATAAAATTTTTCGTCTTTGTTACTTTTGACAAATTAATATCTTTGGAGAGGCCTTTCTATCACTGTCATATTAAGAATTTATAACATTTGACAGGGAATTAGAGAAACCAATAAAGGCGACCCATGTAAAAATGTTCGCCCAACGAAAGTACCCTCTTTTTCTTTGGATGAGTGCTAAAATTTGGAAATGTTATTAGTCATAAATACAAAATTTATGGAACATGGAAACAATTTTAAACACAAAAGCACTTGCTTATTACCTTTCAAATTTTGATTTTAAAGACTATCTTAAAGTTCATTCCCCATTTTTAACCCTCTAAAGCCTGAACGATACGATTCAAATATATCATACTTTAAAATAAAAAGTTTGATTTTGAAATTAAATGATGACATGGTCAATATAATTTTATATTTAAATGCTTGTTAAGTAAAAGAATAAATTATTGAAAGTATTAATGTCGATTATTCATAATTGTTTAAACTTCAAGTTTAGTTTTATCGTTATTATTGGTCAAAAAATTATTAAGGATTAAGAATCTTCTAATGAAATTTATCATAAGACAATATACTTCTTTTGAAAAGAAATAATCAGTTTCTTGGCGATAAAATTAGCTAATATAATATTATATATTCAAAATATACTATTCTTTTCTTATTTTCACCAACAACCTCCTCTAATTAAAATTCGTTTAAATACATTTACAAAATTAATAACCCTATTACAAGTGTTTAATAACTAGTTCCGTAATAATATTTTTGTGCAATTCCGTAACGAAAAGTAGACTTTTCTTCACGCAAATTGATTCTGTAACGTTTTACTTTTCTGCAAGGAGTGCCGAAATAATTCAAAATTTGCACGCAAATTCTCACCAATTTAATGAAAATACATATTGTTGTCAAAACCATTTCGTGGTGAGTATTTCCATCTCACTCTAATAAACACACTGTCTTACTTGTACACATTGTGTCCACAATTTGAAGAAAAAAATCCGCTGCAAACAGTTTTTATTTTGAATTATCGATTAATTGGTATTTTTTTCGAAAATAGAGTTCGATACACATGTGAAATCGGTTATTATCGAAATATATTAGTTCGTATCAAACAGATTTTCAAAGCTTGGGTGGAGCGCAAAGAATGCAAGTGATAAACCGGAACACTAGTAATTTGCTGCTGTTCATTGAACGGAGACAGATGAAAATTATGAAAAGGATGGACTTTTTCGTAGAATATGTGTTCTGTTTCGTTGGCAAAAATCTTTTAATAAAATAGTTTCCATATACAATCAGCTCATGGTTCTAATAACATAACAAATAATCATTTATAAGCATGATTTTCAATTGTCAATTATGAAAAATTGACAAAGAAATGAACAGGGCTTTTGAAAACTTTGATAACGTAAAACGATTTGGTTAGATCCGAGCCGGTTAGGATTGTTGAGTCGTCAAATCCTTCCCGTGTGTATAATATTTCTTATCAACCATGTTTTATACACGGCTTTTTTGATTTTCTTAACAAATTTACACAAAAATCTATTGGGATTTGTTTTTAAAAAATTAGGTTTCTTACCGAAACATACAAACAAAATAAAATTAAACGTTCATTTCTGCAAGAAAGAAGGGGATAAAACGGTTACGGTTTTATATCATCATTTCTTTAAAAAAAAATTTAAAAATTCTATATTAATATTTCACTTTCGAAATCCAATCATCAAGTCGAGAATGTGAGGGTTAATAAATAGACTTTTCGCTAAAACATATTTTACTTTTAACCTATAACAATCACATGACAACGACCATTGTTGGATTTAATGTAATTTGGCAACATTTAAACAGACACACACACACAAACAACAACAAAAAGGCTGGAATCTTAATATTGTTATTTATTAGAAGCGATTTTGACATTTTCTTGTATTAAACATTAAAAATTGCTCCGATTTTTCTTCGCTCTGCTGGATTGGGGGAGAAATTGCTTGTTAACTGTAACATTACATGTCACAAGCACACCCTCGCACACACACGCTCACTTCCTTATGGCTGGGATCGTGCTTAGGAATAAAGGAAAATAAATTCCTCTACAAAATTCCATTACGAATTTACAATTTATTGTTACCAATTTTAGTCTTCGGCTTAAGACTTCGTTTTAAGTATGGTGTCAGCCCAAGAAATTTATTACAGTTTAAACTTAACATACGCTTCATGCTTGAAAATGGTGACAGATTTATCTAACTTGAATACAAAATAATTCTATAAGGACAGTTTTGCTATTCAAATTTTCCTTAGAATAATATACTTTTCTAAAATGTAGGTTGTTTCTAAGAAAATATATGATATTCAACAATAAACAAAACTTAAAGACATTCTACCCTGATAAATTTCAAATTATAACCTTATTTTAAATGTCTATTAAGTAACTAAATTTATTCAGTATATTCTCTATTACTACCTCAAAAAGTATATACAAAAAATTATTTTTAACACATTATACAATTGCGAAAAATGGCATTTCCTATATAACAATTATATCAAACTGTATATTTATAGAAAGAAAATTTTATTTAGAATTTAATATTTAAAGTTTAATTTCACTCCAACTTTGATTTTCTGTCTGTTTCAGAAGTGGGTGAGAGTTTTAAACCCTAAAGAGGACTAGCCCATGTCTTTGCGGAATATTCGATGAAAGTACGATATTTCATTACGCCCCTGCTACCGTTGCATGGATACAATTTACTTGTTGAGCACATTTTTTCTTCAATGAAATTAATCATCAGCTCTAAAACAATTTGTTCGCATGAAATGCTTTAAAAGGTCATTTTATTTTCAAAATAAAAATTTGTTCTTAATACAGTTTAAACTGATCTTGTAAATGTGTCCTTATTAAATAATGGTTGTCAGATTTACTAATGAACCTTTTTTAAATTTAGAAAACTCCAATATAGGTTTCATTACTTACATTAAGACATTCTTTCCAACCACATATCTGGTTGGTCTTTTTAGAAAGTAGAATTATTTTTCCTATTCGAAAATATGAAACCCGTATCCTTAAATATGGAGAAGGAGAACAATAAATGTGTTATGTTTTGGAATAAATAAAACAATTGGTAAGAATTTTTTGTCTTTTGATTAAAACTGCATTTATTTCTGTATAAAACACGGTCGATAAACATTTTTCGACAATCACGTTATTATTACATTGTGAAAATAACTTTAAAATAACAAACCTTATGTAATTAAACATATCATTATATAATTTTCATTGTATATTTTTTTAATGATTTATGATATAAAAAATAACAAGATTGCATCAAACAACTCATTAGAATTATTATTATTATGGCTCTCACTCATATGTATAAATACCTAAGAATTATCACCGTTCTGATGATTAATTCCTTTGAATGATAGGTGCTGCCCGTCGCCACCTCTTCTCGTCACGTAAGTGTTGTCTCTGCATAATTTTATAGCGTTTTTGACAAATAATATTTATGTGCAAATGACCCACCATTCAGCAAACTGCTAATGAGGGCAGTAAAAGGAAAAGGTTTTATTTTAGATTAGGGATAGGCAGTTAGTAGTTATTTTAGCAATTGTTAGTGTAATGGTATTGACTGTTATTATCGACATAATATTTAAAATGCTTCTTTTTTATATATTAATTCAATAAAAAAAGCATATTTAAGTTTCTGGCATAAAATAATTTAAAGAAAATTAACTCCGTATTATTTCAACACAATTATCAAATAGTTCAAAATTTAATTATCAAATATAGCAAATGCGTTTTATTAAAAGTAAGTAATAAATAACCAAAAATAAGTCGTTTTTTATTATAATCTATTCCTACCAGACATCTAATGAAATTAGCCAAATTTCAAATAAATCCAGGAATAGAAACTCCCGTAAAAAAGTATAAAAAAACGAAATAACTAGAAATATATATATATCCCATGTATATTCCTTCATTATATTTTATTGGAGATACGACAATAAAAATAATTCCTAAAGTACCCATATTTTTTAATATGTTAAAAATAGAACAAAGTTCTAGTATAGTTTAAATAAATATCACTTGTCTAAAACTGTTACAACTTGTATTTATCTTTGAATTGAACTCTCCACCTCCAGCTTGTTTCTACGAGTAATATTCCAGATAGGTTGTCCCCTCCAATTCCTTGGTGAACATAAATTGTTCCGAGCCATAAACAATGGTTAAAGAAACCTACATTTATGTATTTGCCAGCTAAGAGATGTATGGCTCTGGTATACGATATGTATGGTTTGAAAAATAAATTAAGGGTTAAATTTCCAAATATGTGCTCCACTGTGACCTGTCAGTTTGACACGTAAAAGCTTCCTTTTCGGGACGAGGCCTCAAGCCAAAAGACTGTGTTCGTGCTCAATTGAATTGGGGACTGGTGGATGCCTGGTTCGAGGGTACAAACTTAAATTAATCAACGCTAATGACAGTAATTTGTCGAGTGTTCTGAAACCGAAAAACGGGCAGGTAAGCAACTGACACATCTGTGTCGGATGTGTGCTTCCCAAATAAATAGCACACTTTGTCTAAATATGCCAAAGGGGACTCCTGCTAAATTCATCTTGTCTAAACGACAGCCACAAATACTTTGACCTCAGTTATTTTATAGAAAAGTTCCACACATAATTCGGTAAAATATGTCAAAATAAGATACGCAAAATATCGACTGCGTTTAATATCTCAGAACTGTTTATTAAAAACAGATAATAGTATAATTAAGTAAATTAAAAACGTTCAAATAGAGTTAAAAAATTTATATAAAAAGTTATTTCAGATGATCTGCAAGTCTTTTGGCATTTATTATTGAAACATAAAAATTTAAACAATTCTTTTCCCTTATATTTAGATAAAGTATTTAATTTATTTTGATAAGATATTTACGTTTTAGTTTATAGTTTATTGAAAAAATTATACTATTTTATTCAATGGTTGGATCGATGTTATTAATTTTTCTTTAGAATTATTTGTTAAAGCCACCGAAATGTTGTTTGAGGGATTATAAATGATTAAACAATGATTAAGGCGAAACATTTCAATAATTAAAATTAAATATGGAGAATTTGTTGTTGCATTAAGTTGCCAAATTAATATTTTCATCAACGTCAATTAACAAAGAGGTTAAACAGTCTAACGATCTATTTTTAACAACAACTTATTTTGTAAAACACGATGTTTGTGACGGAACAGTTTTCATTTTATATTTTTATTTATTTAATAACCAATACAAAAGCAAACCACAACAAAAAACTAAAAATGTGTAAAATATTTATTTCAAAATTCGAATTTAGACCTTCCATCTGACCGTGCTTCGGGAATGTTTTACCTTTGTTATACCAAGTGTCATACATTGTTTCAGTTATAATTTTTGGTTGTGTTTAAATTTTATTACAAAACATTTTCCGGTTATTTAATGCACTTAATAACCACACATAAACAATTTAATAGTTTGCATTTCAAGTCGTTAATATTTGTTTCTTTCGTTTAAATATTTTCAAATAATTCCGACTGTATCAATTTTCGCAAAATTGTATGCTTCTATGTTTCAAAACATTGCTTTATCATTGCTTCAATTATAATTTTTGTTTTTGTAATAA
>JXOV01018358.1:0-10321 GCA_001014945.1 Clogmia albipunctata | reverse complement strand
TATAATTTTTGTTTTTGTAATAACTCTTATATGCCCAAGTGGGCCTTTGTGCACCCTATATTTGAGTGATAATATATAATATACTGAAGTTTTGAATATATGAAAATTGTACTCTATATAGTTATTCAAATGGTGAATTCCAGAAAAAAAACGAAAAATAATTATTTATATTAATTTGAAAGTACTTTTATAAAAATTAAAAATATATGCAATTGATATTTGTTGTGTTTGGGATAAAACTCTGATTCTTCAGTGAGAATAATAATTTTGTTTACAAGTAAGTTCAGTAAGTTCTAATTTCGGAATAAAAATTTTATTATTGCAAAGTAATATAATTACATTAAATTCAAATATTATTATTATATCAATTACAACAATATTCAAAGATAATAAATTAATTCATAACTCTTAATTATACCTTATACTGATTTAAAAAAAATTATAATAACCAATATTTGATGATTTTACAGCTTCTCAAAGTTTGCAGGCCTTTCGGCATTATCAGAGCTGACGGGCATACATTCTAACCCCCCTCCCCCTTTTGCGCCTTCACCTCAAAATTTACACTCAACATTTCTATAACATTTGGATATGATCCATATAATATCTAAAAACTCATAGGTTGTAAAATTTTTAGATTTGTAAATAATATTTTATACAGCTGAAACACATAAATATTTAGTATAATATATAATTTCAGAAGCTTGTAAAATAAAGAAGAAAATAAATTTAGGTTGAGTATTGAATGAATTAAAAGGAATTTTGAAATGGTGATACAATTTTATAAAAAGAAATATGGGTGCATTTTTAAATCATAATATTTGTGATATTTGCCAATATGTTGGCATTATATTTACTTTTATTTACTTTATCATTTATTAACTTTTTTGGAATGGAAAATCCCTATTCTATATTATCATCATTAATGTTAATTATAATTTAAATCTATTTATTAATTTAAAAACTTCATTTCCAAAGATTACGTAAAAACAAAGCACCTGCCCTGAATGGTGCAATCAGGGAAGTAAAATGCATCGTTTGCACTTTCTTTGGACATTTCCCTAGCCATTGACTTTTTCGTAGCTTGGCGGCGGACGATAAGTATCCGTGGGTGAAAAGAGAAGTTGCGGAGCAATTATCACTGGAAATCTCATTTACGTTACGACGCCGGAATAAATCTCACAATGTACCCTGGTCCCTATTCCCTTTTCTTTTGAATAGCTGGTGCCAAATCCCCACTTTTGGCACCTTCTCCCACGCCTGCGATTCAATAAATCGTTTTAAGGATTTCCTGTTTGGTGCGCTGAGAAGTACTTTGCAGACAAATCTCGTAATTTAAGAAGTTTCTTCGACTGCGTTCGCTTTTATGGCCGTCGTCGTCGTTCATCTTAAACCCGCCTGCCTGCCTGCCTTCCCTACCTCTCCCCATTCAGGGCGACTTTCCTGGTTGTTATCAGCCATGAATATTTTTCCTGGAAAAGGGAGGCACAGCCCAAAAAAACTGTGTGATAAATATCGAAAATCCCGAGCAGTCATAATTTATTTATATACGACACTTAAAGCTCAGCCAAAGAATGGGTCCAAGATATGGATGGTGTTGGAGTGTGAACGGCGTTTCACAAAGGAAGAAACCAAATGGCACAAATATTCACACCGAAACTTACACAAAACATTAAGAGATATTTTGTTATAATGTTCCGGCTCTAAGGAGGGGAGAGGATAAAGCGAAAATACATTAAGGCACGATTCAGTTGTAAATCTATATCGAAGGCTTTAATAAAATACCTTACCTCGTTATTTGGACATTTAAGAGCTTGTTCGAAATGAAACCATAAATATGCTTGTGCCAAATGTTATAGGCAAATATTTCAATGAATTTAGTTATAGGTAATAATTTCGGTTGATTTTAAATTGAAGTTAAATCAAACTTTGAGATATTAAAATTTATAATGTCTATTATAGAAATATGGTTTTTAACACTGTTATATTTTATTATTCTATAAAAAATGAAACATCTGGTTTTAAAAAGCATTTAATGAAATCCACAATTGAAATTTAATCTTTTATGAGTTTACAAACAAAATATTCTGAAATGAAACTTGAAATTCATAAAATTAAAACATAAGATGATATGAAATTACTACGTAAAATATAACATGCATATGTTCGTACAAATGACTCGCATTTAACTGGGATATCATGTGACTCAAATGGCTTTCTCTAACCTGTCAAAATTGAACGCATTCAATTCAACCAAAGTGTCAGGACTCTCAGTAGTTACTATAGAGTAACGAGTTTTTATTTGCATTCAGTTTAATTAAGCATATTTAAGTTTTTCGTTAAATTACATATTATCCAGGTATTTATTTTATCCCTTTTAGATATTTATATTTTTTAATTATCTTTTGACAAAACGACATATAGGCAAAACGACATACCTTTCATTTTGTCAATACAAGATATGTATTAATTTTAGCATATATATTTTTTCTGTAAGTGTGCAAAAATGCCTCAAAAATATAAGCACACGACTGATCGCCAGTACTGGAGGCAATACAAAAATGAAGATCTAGACCCGAAGAAGGTCGGTAAATTGTTTGCGTTGGGGTAATGTTCCTAAACTTTCGTTCATAGACGAATAGAGTATTTTATTTCCCGAATTATGCCAATACATAGTTCGGAAATGTATAAACTGACTTATTTTTATAGATAATTTAGATTGGCAAATCAAAAACTCTGATACGTACCCGGGTATAAGAATTAAATAGCATTCTTAGTTTTAAAATAGTTATTTAAACAACTTATGGGAAAAATGAACCATAATTAAACTCGAGTAGAGCTCTAGAAAACGAATGAAATGAGTGTTTAATTATGTATTTTTCGAACCAGTTTTTTTTTTCAATGTTATCACGGAAATAGAGCACCAAACACTGTATCACTGATATTCCTGTGATAGCACTCATCATTTGAACCACATTTAAAAGCCATAATCAACATATAAGAAAAACTGTACTTTTTGTCGTTTATTTTGAAAAAAATTAAATTAATTAATAAATCATGTCCTACTTCATGACAGATGCATCAAAATCGTCAAAATATATTTTAATTCTACGCTACTTAGATTAAAAATTATAATTTTTAGTAGTTGCATTTTGGTACAAAGTACTAACTTTGTGCAATTACACGATTTGTAATTGTCTGCGGGTATTGAATTATACTTTATTCAACACTGTGCGATTATAAAAGAATTTCTAGAGGAAGCATTAGCTACTAAAGTGTAAACATTTTTCAACAGAATTGTATAAAGTATATTTTATTTTTTAATTCTTAGGTTGAGTTAGTGAGGTATTTTAAATTATGATTAAGAAATGAGAGTAAAATATAAAAATAAAATTAAAATTCCCTATACTTATTTGATTGCTTTTTATTGCAACCTATTGCAATTTGTTTTCATATTTTATTAAAGGTAATAAACTATAGATACATTTAGAATATTTGTTATCTTATAAGATTTTAGTTTTGTTGATATAAACTTAAAATAAAAGATTTTTGACTATATGATCTATCAGTCTCGAAATACAAATATTTAGGGTAAAAATCCACTTTCCCACTATACGGTTTCTTTTAAATTTGTCAATTAAATACACATAGAATATAACTCAAAAGGTTTTCAAAATTGTTTTATCTATTTAATGCCTAATGTTGTGTTGAATTCAATGTGATAAATGATATTTTTGGCAAAAATAGCAATTTAAATGACGTTCTATTGAACAGAGTAATAATAAACAGAATAATGGCATTATTTAAGGCTTGTACCCATTGGATGGATGGAATTTTACTACGTGTATAAATTTGCTTTCGTTTTAGAGATTTGATCAAATTTATTCAAAGTGCTCCCCAGCTCAAAAGACGAGTAAATATTCGTATACACAAAATGCCACCCACTCACGACGAGGAGCACCGAGTCGAAACAATTTATGGATATGCCTTGTAATCCGTCGCCAAAATGTGCTAGGCAAATTTTGAGTCACGTATGGGATGTGATTCCCCGCTCAAGTGGACGTGTGTGAATGCAAGGGTATGGGTTTGAGCCTCAAGCGGGAAGCTTAAATATTTTTTTCTTCTGCCGATAAACCGATTCGATTTGTTCAAAGTTGGGAAAATTTATTTTCCCGTCAACGATTCGTGCCTTTTTCCAAAAATTCAAATACAGAATAAAACATGTCCCCCCAAAAAAAAGAAATAAAAATGGAGAAGCTGGAAGAAAGTTTTAAATAATGACTCGTGTGTCAGGACATTCTTCAGCGTAAGAGCTTTAAGGGATTATTGATGATTTGGCTGATTGAAAAAATATATACACATCGAAGCCTATTGGAACTCCCAAATCAATTTATAAGCTTTACATTCCGCTCCTTTTTTGTGTCCT
The DNA here is from genome assembly GCA_001014945.1 of Clogmia albipunctata. Taxonomy (NCBI): domain Eukaryota; kingdom Metazoa; phylum Arthropoda; class Insecta; order Diptera; family Psychodidae; genus Clogmia; species Clogmia albipunctata. Next base: position 5,895 of record JXOV01018358.1, on the reverse strand, counting down.
CAATTCAGATTTCATTGCGTTCAAAATTGCATTTAGATCTTCAAACCGGGAAAAATCAATAGGCTCAAAGCTCAATCAGGAAACAGGTTAGTGATTTCCTATTTACTCTTTCTGCCTTTCATCAGCAGTTTTGATAGATGTTCATCCATTTATCTCTGTTTGTTTTCCTTCGCGTAAATTAAAGGGTTCGTTTTTATTATGAATCCACTCTTTCCTGTTAGAGTGATTGATCGGGGTTTCCTCGTCTACCCAGCTTATTTCCCCATGTCACTGGTACATACGAATTTTACTATTTATTTTCGGAATAAAAAAGGGTGAAAGCAAAATATTGCTCAGCTTTAAAAACAAATACAACATTTTTGTAAATCATTAAAGAAATCTATGTGTGAGAAAATCTGGAGAGTAAATATAGGTTATCTCTGTGGTATAAAATAAATATTGGAACCGCTGCAGTTTGGGGATGTCTTCAAAGATAAAAACAATTTATTTGACTGTTTAGAAAAGTCATTTATTAAAGATAATTAACAAAAATAGATCATAACTTTCTTTTTGTTCATTAGTGAAATAAGAATTCAAAATTTTCACTAGATCGATGAAGTGACGCATTATGAAACTCAAAACGATGTCGAAAGGGTAACCTTACGATTAAAAAATGATATTATAGTAATAAATTTTTTTTGTCAAAGTCATTTGAGAGCACTAGCGATTTTTCCTTAATGTAAAAGAGTGACTTCCGTGAAAGAAATCAGAAAATCAGTTTCTTTGTCCAAGGTTTAATTGTATTAGCGGCTAATTTAACTGTTTTAATGGATAGAATTAAACTAAATATAAATTTTTATATGTATTTATCGAACCTTTCCTTGAATTACGACTACTTTAACTATGTGCAAGAGAGGGATACAAGATATAATTATTTCTCTGTCATCCCGAAAGTGTATGACATTGAAACTAAATTTTTAATATAAATTATAAAAAAAACCTTGATTTCTTCAGATTTTTTGGTTTATATATTTGATAATGCACCGTATCGACGGCATTATTAAATCTGTCCTTGTAGCCCAAAAAACTATTATACATATTAAAAATGCAACGAACATTAATACCTTTAATAGAAATATAAAAAAAACAAGAGATGGAGTTCAGTGACAGTGAATAAATGATCCATTACAAATATGTAAAAAATACTGAAATAGTAACATTCCGATAATAATTCAAAAATTACGTTTGATTTTTGCAGGTGTCATTATAAAAAATATATTAATCAGAACACAACTATAATAAAGTTCTCTCTCATTACAGTTCTCTTCACACAGGCAGATTGGCCTGGTATCTGCAGCGAGGAAGAATGGCCAGGTTCAGATGCGGAAATGAAGAACGCGGAAGATCAAGCTGGAGAGAAGATCGTAGCTGCTGTATATGCGGATTGGAAGATGAGGCATTGTTGCATATTAAAGAAACATGCTGCCAGGACCCAAGAACCGTTGAGCAACTTCTAGATGAAAGAGGTTACGGGGAAGCATTGATGGGAAAAGTCAAGACGACACATAGAAATTGGCAATGAAGTACAAAATTGTGTTACAAACAAGGCCCAAGAGGCGTTAAGAAATATTATTATTATTAATCAGAACACGTTTACTTTTGTTTATTAATTAATAAGTACCTAACAGTTCTTAAACAAAAAGCAATTTGGTAAATTAAACTCTTTGGCTTATATAGGGTTTTCTAATCAGATGATTTAATAGCCCACTATTTTGGTTACTGTCACTTTTAAAGCTATCATTTTTTAATATTCACAAATAAAAACTATTACTTTGTAAAACAGCATTTAAATCTTTTAATTTTACTTCAAAAGTGTTATAAAATTAAATTTTGCTCCAATGTGTTTATAATCGAATCACGAAATATTTAATTAAATCTGAATTTTATCACGCTTAAAAATTCAGCTCAAGTTCGATTGAAATCGTATCAATTTGCATGGAGCTGTACTGGATTATGAAACGGGCAATTAAGTTTCCTCAACATTTATTTGCAACGAGTAACAATCCCTTTTCACTCTCTACTTCTCCTTTCTGCATTGTGTATAATAAATGGCAGACGAAGACAAGGTCATGACTATCATCCTGATAGCAGAGGATGATCATAACGATACAGCATTATTGTTCATGTAAAGACAATAAAATGCTTAAATAGCCCTATAATCGTAAAGCCATAAAATAACAATTTCATATTACGATTCCCTGCTCCGATATTGAGTCTCTCTTGAATTTAATGTTTTATTTTCATACGATTTTGATAGAGCCAAATCTGAATCGATTTTGAAGTTAATAGACGGCAAATAAAATAAAAGGTCAGCACGTGAATCCCATATTTCGAACACTTAATGTGCAGTTCTATTATTGGCAAATAAGAAACTGCCAGAAACGAAATGTAAAGGTAAAATTAATGATAATGTATTTGTATTCCTTTCAGACATTTTTGGCTAAAGGTCAAGTAGGAATTTGTGAGTTTTCCCAATTTTAATACTTTAAGAAAGTTCAAAATCTAATTTAAACTTTAAATCTCGCAATATTTAAATTGAAAATTAATTAATTTTCAAAACAGGTAGACATTTTTATACAAATAAAAATTGGACATTTATATCTTTGTAAAAAAACCAAAGTCACATAATAAAATTAGCTTATAATCCCTATTATTCCCTATATAGAGAGGCTAAATTTAATAAAACGACAAATATTAAGATAATCTAATACGATTTGGGATCATTAACTCACTATATATAAAACAAATATGGAGATATAATTGAAAGGAAAAGTACAGAGAAGGCGCAAAAAGGGGGTTCTGAAAGACGATGGATGGTTTTGTAGCCGATCTAATCTGTATTCTATGGAATATAATTATTCTTTTTATTATTGCAAATATTATTTGAAACTAGTTCAAATATTTTATAATTATAATTAAATCAGTGTTAATTGAGCCCCTGAGCAGTGCAATTCAAATTAAATAAGAAGTGGAAGTGAAGAGTATCAACAACTGGCGAACGAGACTGGGATTATATTAATAGATCTTATCACATAGGTAAGGAGTTACAACACATGGACTGCTTTCTAGAAGACGTCACTGCTATGACAATCGGTGAATGGACGGCTAGAGCAACAAGTCGACAAGAATGGAGACGGGTTGTTGAGGAGGCTAAGGTCTACCGAGGACTAATATGTTAAAAGAAGATATAAAAAAGTACAGTTATTTTGTTTCTTAGTTCAGTCTAAGCAGCCGTATGTGACAGATGTTTTTGGTGCCGAAAATTTTATATTTTTCTAATTTTAAATGAGCAAGAATATTTACATAATGGAGGTGCCTATTCAAAATACGAAAGCTCCGAGTACTGGAACTATAAATTATTTGACCAATATAAACAATATCTCGTGAGTCAACTCGTCATTGGTAATAGAAATACCAAGTTTCCAGACGGCAAACAAATATTCAGCATGAGGAGGGAAAGAAATTGTGAAATGGAGACGAACTACATTGACCGGGAAAAGAACATGCTGAACTAAATTACTATTTTAATGTACACAAATGAATAATAAAAATAGAATTTTGTTTCTTTTTATATTACATAATATGTAGTTACCATGATTTTATCTTATAAAACTATTTTTCTAAATTTTGTAGCACCGAAATCTACTTCATTGGTCAATTTATGTTCCACTGATAATATACCAAGATGTTACAATTGCAATGGGTACGTGGTGGATCTTAAATAATTTTTGATTATATAATGTAATTATAAATGACGTATTATGAATACGATACAAAAGTCAAACAAAATATTATAACCGAAATTGCTGTATTTTTTGGGATGACTAAATGTCTAAATATTATGTGTACATAAAGTATTGCATATCCATGGGAGTATAACAAAAGTTCTGTTCAAAATAATTCGGATCTGATTATTTCCCTTATGGTCGGAGCTGAGAATTGGTTTTCGCTGAACATATTTTCAGTTGAGCTGTTTTCTTAGATAGTTTTCTCAGATACATATTTGGTCCAATAATGCCGTTCCCTTAAAATCGTCCCGCAATCCTCGTCCAATTCGCTAACTTATCTAAATTAAATTGAATATACTAATAACGAAAGTGACAAAACGGTAACCATGTACTTATCAACGTTTAAAAATCTGTATAGATGAAAATACATTTTGCAGTTGGTTCAATTGAAAAAATTATTTAAATTTTGTAATCTGTTTGAGACTAATAAACAGCAAAACTTCTGATTTCTAAATGAAATTATTGAATAATTACCGAAAACTATTTCCAAGTAAAATCAATACTTCCTTTACGTCGTACATAAATGTATTAATAACCATGAAATCGAAATCAATTACATCGCTTTTATCTTCCATAAACCATATAAGAGAGGGTTCTCTAATAGAACATTTCTTGTGTTACCGCTTTATTAAAATATACTAACCTTCGATGTGTAATAATTTCCACGTTTCAGTTAATGAAATTCAACTCGTGTTTCAAATTATTATCGCAAATTGATTTCTGGTTTTTCACCCTTATAACCATCGACAATTGTGTTAAACTGGGGGTAAAACTGAGAGTAAGTTTATGTGGATAGTGAGGTCTGATGAAAGGAAATTGAATTTATTTATCTCTCTTGCAAAATTAATTAGAGAAGACGTGACTTTATTCTATACCTTTCTCTTGCTCTCGGTTAAAATGGTAAAAATGCCACAACTGACAAAGTTTCTCACAAATAAGGAAAGATTCTTCGCCAAAGCCAAAGTGCGACCAAACCAAGTGGAAACCTTGTAAGAGAGCGCGAAAAATATAGAGTTTCGCACGGTTGGCTTCTTGTTCCGGTATAAATAAACTTAAAATTATAAAATCACCCTCTTCATCAGGTTCAATTAAGCACAATTTTCCATCATTTCGCCCAAGAGACTTCAGAATGGAAATGAATCCCGGCGAATAAATATACGAATCCACCCCGAAGAAATGAACTGATGCTTCAGAATCAAAAGGCATTATGAATTGCAAATTCCCCTGGAAATTTTTGCACAAGAAATCCGGTCCGCGAACCAACTGATTGCTGATGAGCCACTCTGGGCTGTTTAAATGACTCATTACGCGGTGCAAATTACTCTAATTAATTCCAATGGATTTCAATTCAGTTAAGTGAAGAGCTGATCATTAACGAAAGAAGTTATTGTGCAAATTAATTTAGTGAATAACATTATAAGGACCAAAAAATACTACGGATAAACGATTCCAATTAAACGTTTTTGATGCCTAAATTACGTACTTATTTGATATAATTAATCATGTGATATATTTAAATAATATTATTTTTATTAATGAATTTATGCATAAATTAAAAGTATTGTTATAAAAATAAATTATATTTTTAAAATATACATGATTAAATATTAGAGCAAATGATATTATTTTTGCATGTTTCTATTCTGTTCAAGTATATGCACAGATTTCTCATTAAATTAATCAAAAATACTTAAATTATTCACTACTAGGTTTTTTGTCCATCCAAATGTTCGGGCAGAATTCAAGCCATCCATATTAATCCGTGGTATTATACTTCCAATTGATTCAATTATATTTTATATTGAAACAATATTCAACACATTACATTTAATTCACAACAACTATCAAATTCTGGCAAAATTACCCAGATTCCGTAGATAGGTGTTTGTTTTTGTTTTAAACATCCTCCCCAGAAAACGAATGAAATTTTTGATTGAATAATATGTTTTTTCATTTAAATTACAAATGTATAGATTAAAGACAATTAATGAAAAAAAAATGATTTAGAATTGAAAACTATTGATTTCACATTTAACATATGTTATTTTATGCATTTTTGTAGCTTAAA
>JXOV01018357.1:101-10315 GCA_001014945.1 Clogmia albipunctata | reverse complement strand
AAAGAAAATAGTAACAGGAGAAGTGATAATATTGACAAAAAGGAAGAAGATTCAGCCCCCAAAAGTTCACGTGAAAATAGAATTGTTAATAGTTTAAGTAGCACTAATTCAAATGTCGAAATTAGTGCTAATAGTATTTCAAAAACGATACCTAATATGAATAACGTTATAAGCACAAATAATAGAACCGAAACAAAAACTAACAATAACAGCAAAGGGAAAGATAATAATAATAATGACAGGAGAAGTGATAATAATGAGAAAAAGGACGAAGATTCAGCCCCCAAAAGTTTACATGAAAATAGAATTGTTAATAGTTTAAGTAGCACTAATTCAAATGTCGAAATTAGTGCTAATAGTATTTCAAAAACGATACCTAATATGAATAACGTTATTAGCACAAATAATAGAAGCGAAAGTAAAACTAACAGTGACAGCAAAGGGAAAGATAACAATAATAATAACAGGAAAAGTGATAATAATGACAAAAAGGAAGCAGATTCAGCCCCCAAAAAAGAAGAAGGTGGTTAAAATTGATTTTACGGTTTTTGTTGGATGTGTTACTTGGTCAATTGAAACTATTCGTATCTGAGTTAGACGATCCGTCTTTGAGGACGAACGGGCCTGGTCTCCGGTATCCGTTCGAATCTGAAACAAGGGAAAGTCGAGCTAATAGTACTTCAAAAACGATAACAAGAGATAATATTGACAAAACTGAAGAAGATTCACTCCTCAAAAAAATACGAAGGCGGTTAAAATGGTTGGGTTTAACAAGTATGATTTAATTGTGATGGTTTTTATTTTGAAATTAATGAACCAATTTTATTTTATATTCAACAGGGACTGTGATTTCGGGACTGGCAGACCTATTGTCGATGAAAGTGCTCGAATCTAAGACAAGGGAAATTCGTGCTAATACTACTTCAAAAAGTATAACTAAAAATAACATCAAAGGGACAGATAACAATAATAATAACAGGAGAAATGATAATAATGACAAAAAGGAAGATAATTCACCAAAAAAAGGACGATGGTGGTTGAAATGGTTAAAATGGATTTTTTGGTTTTTAATATGTTTAGCAGGTATGATTTCATTGTGATGGTTTTTATTTTGAAATTAATGAACAATTTTATTTTATATTCAACAGTGGCACTTTTATTATACTTACTCTATTTGGCAATCCTGTTATTGATTAATGTGTTGGCTCTGATATACTGGGCATTATTAGCTGGTCTCTTAAAGCTATTCGTATCTGAGTTAATAGAAGATCCTTCTTTGGGGACGAGCGGATCTGGTCTCCTGTATCCGTTCGAATCTGAGACAAGGGAAATTCGTTCTTTGGATGGAGTTTGGACATTTCTCAAGTCAAACCCCGACAACCCAACAGAAGGAATCGATAAACGATGGTTTACAAAGGATTTGAGTGAAGTGGGAACCACAATCGCGATGCCAGTGCCAGGTAGTTATATCGACGTGACAGATGACATGTCCCTGAGGGATCACGTTGGAACAGTTTGGTATGAACGGAAGTTTTTTGTGGACTTAGCTTGGAAGAAGGATCGTCTTGTTTGGATTCGTTTTGGATCTGTTCACTATTCAGCTAAAGTAGTAAGTAGATATGATTGTTATTTGAATAGATTTTATTAAAGTACCATTTGTACTAATGATTTTATTGATAATAATAGCCCCATGATTGTCAAGCAGAAAAAAGATATTGGAGTGCAGAAGGCAAAAGCAATGAGTGATTTTTTTTATAATAATTTAAAGTTGTATCGTCGTACCCAGACACCATCTTCACACACCTCGCCGAATATTCGTCTAATAGTTCTTCTCTCGTAAACGGCCAGCCGGTTTCATCCGCCTTCGAGAGCCTATACTTTTCGCACCCGCAACAGAGAATGCTTCTTATTAAAGTTTTGTTATAAGTAGTTTTGAGTCTACAAATGAATCAGTGATCTCATAGTCTTCCCATTTTTAAACAGTGCTATCTTCGCTAGCATTATTCTTTTACTTATTTCAACCGATGTATCGTCGCCATTTGTAATTGTGGAGCCAAGATAATTAAAGGTATCAACTATATCAATGTTTTCGCCACCGCTGTTAATAATGAAGCTCATGGCGTTGGCTTATTTTTCAATCGGTGTGAAAGCTTCTTCCGCAGCGGGCACAATGACGATATCATCGGCGTATGCTATCAGTTGGGTGTATTTGTTAAAGATGGTGCCAGTCATCTGTATATTTACTTCTCGCACTGGGTATTTAAAAACCATATTGAATAGCAGGCACGCTAGACTATCGCCCTGTTTAAGGCTGAAAAGAGCTGGATATGTGTCTCATCACTTTAGCGGAACACGTGTCATTTTTATCGTTGCATCAGTTTGGCCGGTACTCCAAAGTAATTCATATCGGAAAAAGTCCGGCCTTTTGGACGCTGTCGTAAGTGACCTTAAAATAGTTGAAAAAGTAGTATGTGTCGACTCGACCTTTGTGCTCAAGATTTTCCGCATAGTGAGGATTGTGTCGTCTGTCGAATATCTTGTATGTACCGTTTAGAACAGAGATGCCTCTATAGTAGGAGCAATCGGTGGGGTAACCTTTTTTTTAAATAGGGCAGATGACGCATTGATTCCAGTCGTCTGGAATCAGTTCCTGTTCCCCAATCACCTTGACTATATCGTGTAATAGCTCTATTGTTTATCTCCCCCAGAGTTTCAATACTTCATTAGAGATTGTTCTACTGTCGCCCGAAAGCGGAAGTAAACTCCTCAAAGGTGGGTAGGTTCTCCTCACAAGGTGATAGTATTGCTAATGGTATACGAATTGCGTTTGCGAGCTGAAGAGATCTTTATATTGCACAGCCCATCTTTGCAGAAACTCCTATGGCTCTGTAACTAGGTTACCGTATTTAACCTTGAGTTGAGAACTTATCAAATGCTGCAAAATAAAATCTTTTTTATTGCTGTTATTACTATGAACTTGGATATTCTAGAGTTTCAAAATTTCCAATTCTCTCGTCTTTAGTCTGTACATTTTCTCTTTCTGATGTCTCAATCGCAATCAAGCCAGTCACTGGTGCTTTGTCACTTCTTTAGACCCCGACTGTTCTGTTTTTAGGGCAGTTTTGAGTTTCTGCTATCTCGCACTTACATCAATGGTAGGAGTTTCACACAGGAGATTCTAATATATATTATATGATCAAAAATACCTGTATGGTTTTAAGACCTTTAGAACCTTATTATACCTTGTTCTTAATTTATTAGAAATACTCTTAACAATAATGAGAACAACAAACTAAAGAGAACCAGGGTTATAAACAAGTGTCGTTTGTTTCTTCAATTGCCAATTGTTTATTTTAAAATAACATTTTATTAACAGGAAAGAATATATTACATTTTTCATTTTACCTTTAGTGGATAAACGGTATACAAGTAGCTGAGCATTCCATTGCTCATTTACCATTTGAAGCAGAAATATCATCGTACTTAAATTTTGGACGAGAGAATAAAATCACAGTGCTTGTGGACAACGTTCTGACAGACACGACAATTCCTCAGGGTTCAGTTCAAATTATGGATACTGAAACTGGGAGGAAAAAAGAAAAAAAAGATACTTTTGACTTTCTTAACCACGCGGGAATTCGTCGATCTGTTCATTTATACACAACGCCTATTCAATTTTATATGGAAAATATAGTAATAAACGCAGAAAGTTCTGGGGAGTTGACCTATAAAGTTAGTGTCAATGGCATAGATACAGACAAGGTGCAAGCTACCATAAATGTGATTGATAAAAGTGGGACAATCATTGGAACACAAACAGCTCCAGTGAACAAGGAAAATCAAATTCTGATTGAAAATGTGATTCCATGGTGGCCTTACTTGATGGACCCAGACCCTGGTTACCTTTACACGTTAGAAATACGACTCTCTTCTCCGGCTGAAGAGGACATTGATATTTACAGAATGAAGTTTGGCTTTAGGACACTTTCATGGACAACTACCCAATTTTTAATCAACGGGAAACCGGTTTATTTTCGAGGTTTTGGACGGCACGAAGATTCGGATGTATGTTCATAATAAAATATTTGATTCGTTTTTATCAACTATCGAGTTTAATATTTTTTCTAGATTCATGGCAAAGAACTGGACAAAGTCTTACTGACAAAAGATTTCAACCTTTTAAAGTGGACAGGAGCAAATGCATACAGGACTTCGCATTATCCTTTCTCGGAGGAGTCGTTGCAATTTGCTGACGAAAATGGAATTATGATAGTTGACGAGTGCGCTAGTGTGTATACAAAGTAAGTTCTATATTTATTTAGTATTTGAATCTGAATATAGCACTCGTATTAATCAGAGAATTTTGATAACTTCAAATTGTCAAGAATCTGTTTTATGAGGATATTTCAATTTAATTAAGAGCTATCGATATCCATTGTAATTTTATAGGAAACAGTTTTTTTAAAAAAATATTTGAAATTGGAATTTCTATATTATTTTTAGTGGATTTACGAGTACTCTTTTGAGAAACCATAAGTCAGCTTTATTCCAGCTGATTCGCAGAGACCGAAACCACCCCAGTGTAGTAATGTGGTCTGTTGCTAACGAGCCCAGAACCAGTGAATTAAATGCGGATGAATATTTCAAGGAGATCTTTGAATATACAAAGTTAATCGACTCCAGCCGACCAGTCACTGCGGCTTTAGCCATAAATCCCCACGATGACTTCGCTGGTCAGTATATGGACATAATCAGTTTCAACAAGTACCAACATCCGAAAGCATCAAATGCAATAGACGTAGTTGACGGAGTAATGACATGGTTTATGGAATATTGGAAACCAGTTCTCATTTCGGAATATGGAGCAGACACTCTGGAAGAACACTTTAAAGCATTTGACGAATTGAAAACTGAAAATTTCTTCATTGGTGAGTTTATCTGCTGTTTTACGGATATAGAACAAAATTCTACAAGAGTGAGTGGAAATACTGAGGGAGTTTTTACTCGGAATCGACAACCGAAAGAATCTGCACATACGATTCGGGAGAGATACCATACCCTAGCTAACGTGGACAAATGGCTAATGCCATCCCATTTAGAATGAAGTTCTTTACTGTTGCAGCTTTGTGTCAACTATATCCGTATATAACTAAATACTATTATATTACATGATGCAAAAAAATATATATATACAATAAATATTCATATATACGTAAGTTATCTATTTCATTACAAACTATAATACAGTAAGTATTCTAAGACTATTATTAAGTAATTTTTATTTAACATATTTGAAGTTTTTATCACTTATACATATATGATAATACATAGTTTAAGAGTTTTAGGACATGCAAACTTTTGTTTTGAAATACAACTCGCATAATGATTTAAGGACGTGATTAAATATTTATTTTTACCAAACATCTTAAATTATATTAATCTTATCCCAATTCTTTTTTTTAATGTATTTATTTCTCGGAAAATTCCATTTCAATGACAACTGGTATTATACTTAAGCGAGATCTGCCTCTGTCACTTTCAAACAATCTGGAAGGTGGCTGAGATAATATTAATTTACAAACCTGAGAAACCAGAAAAAAAGGTATCTTCTTATAGACTTACATATAAGCCTCCGCCCAATATTTTCAAAAATAGAGACTTTTATTATCTCGTCTTCAAGCTCTTATTTCAAATATTGCATCAAATAATCAATTTGGTTTTTGTAAAGAACATAATATAACACAACAATGGCATCGTGTTATAGCTGAAATCTAAAAATAAGAGGGAATTCACTGTTCCGCGGTGTTTTTAGACATTAAAGAGGCTTTTGACAGAGTTTGGCATCCTGGTCTTACCGCTAAATTGAAAAATGTCCCTCCTAGTCCTTTCCTTCAAATACTTATATCCTTCCTTACTGATCGGCAATTCTATGTTCGCTACAAAGACGAAAAATTGATGCAATTTGACTTAAAGATTGGAGTTTCACGAGTCGTTTTCGGTCCTGTACCATCTACACAAGCGTCATGCCCACATCGACTGACGTTTTTATGACTACATATGCTGATGATATTGCATTTCTATCCTCAAATCGTTCTGCTACAGAGGCCTATTCAAGACTACAAAACCAGCTCTCGACCTGTTCAAAATGTGGTGCGATACATGAAGAATAAAGGTCTAGTCTACGAAATGCTCACACATCACATTAACATTAAAATCCAGTGCATGTCCTCCTGTTGAGTGAATTCCCAGATTTCTTACAAATATCGAAGCTAATTTATAACTTGTTTATTATAATTAAGTATTTATTAGTTTATATTTTACCCAATAATGCCAGATAAGTGTGTAATTCTTGCTCTTAATAAGGGCTATAATTTACATGGATTATAAATCAAAAATCTACCTTTTAACTGTTTATTCCCTACTAACCCTATCTGCTTTCCATATACCATCATTAACTGATTTAATTCATACTAAATGTCCAAAATACTAACATTGAACCTCTCCTGAAAATTGGCTAGGCCTATACTGCCTTAGTGTGCGGTACCGAATGGCGGGCCTTGATGGCGATGCTTGATATATTGAAGCCAAACCAAACTATTTTAATGACTACTAAATTCTCTACAAATCGTCCATACATTGCTTTGACATCGGACGACGGGTTCAGAATGCTAAAGACACTAAAGAAAATGATTAATTTGTTAAACTTTGTCTTATAATGGTAATTATCATTCCATATATTATTCCTATTGATATTTTTTTGTCATAGTCAAAATACTTAGTACAATTTAAAAATGATGTATAGAAGATTTGCAGGGAATTTCATGATCTTCAAAATAGTATGATTTGGCTAAAATACGTCGAGCCGTTTGTTAGCTGCAACGCGTAATAGCCTAAAATCCGCCATATCAGAAAATATTACTCGTAACGGTGGCTCTATTAGCTGTACTATTGTGCCCATACTATCATCCACGATGCAAAAAGAGCAGTTTTCAATTGCAATCATTACTTTATTTGAACTCCAAAATTTTTAATACAGTTTTCTCATAATTTGAAAGATGGGTTTTTAGACTTCCAAAGATAGTTACTGGCTGCCTACTATGACATAGCAACCCAATTTTTCGCGCTGTATATATTGAACATTAAATTATCAACTATTTAAGTAAAAATATTCATTTTTAAATATCATTTTAATTTTTATTAATTCCCTTTCTGAGATTGATCATTCCAAAATAAAGTCACTGATTAAATTCGATTTCATTTTTGAATACAAATTGGCAGATATATATTTTAACTGTGTCATGGTGAAATTTTGCTGAAATAATTCTTGTATTATATATATTACTTACTTACGCTAGATAACAGTTGCCAGGAGAAAACGAGATTTTTTGGACAAATAAATGGAAGCTATAACGTGTGCGACCCCCAATGGACTTGATTAGAAATGAACTTTTTATCATGTTATTGTACTTGAAGAAAAAGCACCAGGGCGATCAAATGAATGTAAAATTAGGTTATTATTTTGAATAAAACATGATAATTCCACTAACATTTCTTTGCTTTGATTTCGCAATATTTAATTAATGAAATTATTTTATCTAAATTTTACAGAAAAATTTCAAACCAAAAAATATTTAAAGCTGTATTCATTTTTTTAAATTTATATGATTTTCGTTGATTTTAATTTTTTTATTTTCATGTTATTCTTGAGCTCATGAATAATATGAAAATATCAGTTTATGAAGAGCTGTTCTGCTTAATTATCTAAATTTATGAACAAAAATAATCTTATTAACTGAATAAAGAGATTTGAATCTAAAAATGAGATAACTTGACTATTTATTGAACGTTATCGTATAATTCTCTATCAATAATCTTCGTTTACTTACCCAATTTAATAAACACTTGATTATATCCCATAGTTTTCATCTCGTTATAAGAACTTTATTTTAGGAGGTTTACTTATTAAAGTGAAGAAAATATTGGAGCTATATTAAAATTAAAATTGCAATTTGAAGACACACTTTATTTACTCGGGTCCTCCACGGTTAATGTACTCGATTTCCTTATCATCTAACTCCTTCCTCCAATAGCGCTTTGGTAATTGCCAGTCTTCGATAGTAGGCCGGGTTTGAGCGGCCGATTTCTGTCGAACAAAAAAACAAATGATTACATAAACATTTTCCATTTCTCTTCAATTCTTATTACAATAAGTCTTAATTGAATATAACTTACGGGTTGTCCTGAGGCTTGGGAACCGACAATTGAGGCAGCAATCACGTTATCTTGACTATAACCAGCTCCTGCTCCTTTCCGGAACTTAATAGTTGGTATCCGTTTTGGCATACCCAGTCGAATTACAGTTGAGAAAACCATTCTGTCAGATTCTGTTGAGGTTGTTAGTGCTGCTGGAAGTAAGTTTAACTTTTAATTTTATTGAGATAAGTAAAAAGAACTTTTTTATACTTTTATTATTTACTCTCACTTTTGCGCAAATCTTCGCTTTTATCAATGAAAGACGTTATTCGTTTACTTTAAATTCCGGAAGACACGAATATTAGGGAAGAACTCCATGTTTCAGGGATAAATTTGCTAATGATCTTCAAATCAAAGAAAAAGAGATAAATAAAGGGAATGTCATGCCAAAACCCCATTACAGGTTCCTCATCCTCAGAAATATCCAGAAAACAAGAATATCGACCGATATAGCGGCTAATTTTTAAAAGAAATCAGACTGATACTTTTCTTCTATGACACTGGAATGTGGTGGGGAAGTGTTGGAAAACGCACGTGTTGTTTGTAAACAAACCAATTTTGTGTTTTCTCAAAAATTTTAAAAATGTTGAAAGACAAGTGTGATATCTGTTCAAATGAACCTCCCAAGTATAAATGTCCAACTTGTGAAATAAACTAGTGAGTAGAAACTCATTTTGTCTTATAATCCATAATAATTTTAATTGAATTTCCAGTTGTTCGATAAATTGTTACAAAAAACATAAAGAAGAGCCTTGTGAACCAAAAATAAATACTGAAGATGCACCTCCGACCTCCGAACATCCACCTACAAGATTTCAAACCCGAGATTCAGTGGATCCAAGCAAATTAGAGTTATTAAGTGAGTTTAATTATTTTTATTTAATTGTCTTGTTTTAATGTGTTCGTCGTCTTTTGCCTTTCAGAAAATAGTGATCCCTTGAAAGATATACTGAAAAACAGACACCTTCGTAATCTATTGGTCGAGGTCGATTCTGCAGCTGATGCTTCAAAAGCCATAGATGCTGCTATGAAGGAGCCCATATTTTTAGAGTTTGCAGATGAAGTTTTGAAAGTAATTGATGTTGAGTAAATGAATCTTTTATGTAAAAAAAATAAAGTTTAAAATAAAGAACAGCTTCCATTAACACAGGAAAGAAAAATCCATATCGAATATAGTTAGAATTGGATTTAAAACTTGTGTGTAAATAAACCAAACTTTTCTCAGTGCTCTAATTGATGTCAACAAAATATCTATTATTTTAGATCCTCTTATAATCAGACTAGGTGCTATTAATTGACTAATAATACACTGATAAACATAGTCATAGGTTGAAACTCCTCATAGTCTTTGAAAACAAAAAAAAACATTTCAGTTCATCTTTTTGAACAGTGTTTCCGTTCAAAATAAAATCCACAAAATATATTTTCCGAAACTATTTTTAAAAATTATTTTAAATATGAAAGGTATATGCTTGACTGATTGGTCCCAGACAAATTAAGCAGTGATCAGTGGTTTTGCACCTAGCATTGAGGTATTGTAATTAGGAAAAGATAGGTCTTGTCAATATTTTATTAAAGTAGAAGTCAATCTCCTCTGATATGGATTTCTTATTGCGTATAAACATCGTAAGAACTAAACTGAAGTAGTTAATGTCTACAATAAACATACTCGAAATCCAATTTTTTTAGATGGTTCTTGAAGTCGAGGTGAGGGAAAGAAATACTGAAATGTTAGAAGTATATTAAATAAGTATTACATTTAAACCTTCAAATAAAAATCATAAAACTAACACTAGCTTCATTATAAATTGATCCTTTACCTTACTTACTTCTTCTACGACTCAACAAACGATCCAGGTCTAAGTCCAACCAATTGGTTTTACGTAATCGGAGTTATCAAATGCCATTCAATTGCCAATCTTTCACAATTGACAATTGAATAGCATGTTTTTTACAAATCA
>JXOV01018344.1:0-21264 GCA_001014945.1 Clogmia albipunctata | reverse complement strand
TTGGACACCTGTCCATGCTTTTTACCCGATCTCTTTAGACATTATAACCACTTTAATTTAATATTTATTGAGGAGCGAAAAAAAAACGTTGTTGACAGTTGAATAAAAACTGATTGTTAATATCATTTGCAAGTTTGTAGGCTTTTCTTAATAAACTTCAATAAAGCGAATATTTTCCTAATAAAAATGGTAGTTAAAATTCAGAACTGAAAAGTAAATCCTAGCAATTTACCTACTTTTAAACTTTTTCCTTTCCTATGAAAGGTGGCTGAAAAGTGAGGAAATTTTGCAAAGGATAAAATATTGCAGAAAATGAAATAGTTGACTCGAGGCGCAAATACAATCGTCAAAGCAGTATTTCCATTTTCTGGCTAGTCATCAATTGCGACAAAACATTGGCTGAAAATACAAATATCCCAACAGTTAGCTCTGGAGCAAACTTTTGCCAATATCAATAATACCTGAGTCATGAAATAGTGATGTGAGCTTATCTCCTCCTCGGAGGCGACGAGGACGACATTTAGGAAGAGTTGTCGGGTAAAAAGTGACAAGTTTTTGCCACTTGTCTATGACTTTGTAGCTTTGGGGACGAGGGGAACCGGTTCAGATTTGTGACTGTTCATCGTGATGACTTTCCGGAATTGGTCGTAATTGAAAAATTCCTTGGGATCGTGATTTCATTTCGGGTTTCTCGTATAAAATATTGAATTTATTGCAAGCATTTCTGATTTTTCTTCAATTTCTTGTTTTTATAGATTCAGTCCGACAAGGACACCGTCTCCGTGGGACGGGATACGGATCTCGGATAAATACAGTCCAGTTTGTCCGCAGAGGCTGCCCAATATCGCCAATGAGACGGCAGCTCTGGAGAGGATGCCTCGGGGGAGATTGGAGTACCTGAAAAGGCTCTTACCATTTCTACAAAACCAATCAGAAGACTGCTTATATCTGAACGTCTTCTCTCCTGTGCACGCCTCCACCTCGGACAAGAAGCTGCCAGTGATTGTCTTCCTTCATGGCGAGTCCTTCGAGTGGAACGGCGGCAATCCCTACGACGGCACAGTGCTGGCCAGCTACGGCGACCTGGTCGTGGTGACGATTAACTATCGGTTAGGTATTTTAGGATTTTTGAACGCGAACCCGAGTCCCCAGATCCGCGCTCGGGTCGCCAACTATGGCCTTATGGATCAGATGGCGGCCCTGCACTGGGTCCAGCAGAACATTATCAAATTCGGCGGGGACCCGAGCAGCGTGACCCTGGCCGGACATGGGAGCGGTGCCGCTTGCATCAACTTTCTTATGACCTCGCCCACCATGGTTCCCGGCCTCTTCCACCGCGCGATCCTCCTCTCCGGGTCGTCCTACTCCTCATGGGCCGTCATCGAGGACCCCGTCGTATACGCACTGAAGCTGGCCAAAGAACTGAACTGCTCCATCCCCGACGACATGATCAAGAACCACGAACTGATTGTAGACTGTCTGAGGGACATCCCGCTCGAGGAATTGTTCGCCGTAGATATTCAAGCTCCCAATTTTCTAAGCGCTTTCGGGCCTAGTATAGATGGCGTTGTGATAAGGACTGGATTGTCTAATAATCAGGATGCAGATGACACTCCGCCGAGGGGGACGTCTAAACGGTCCCAGGACGCCTCTGGGAAGTACGACCTCCTGTTTAGTGTTGTAACGGGCGAGGCGCTGTGGAGGTTCAGTAACAACGACATCACGAACGGCTTCGAGGGGGAGCGAAGAGACAGAATAATCAGAACGTACGTTCGGAATGCCTACACGTTTCACCTGAGCGAAATCTTCTACACAGTAGTCAACGAATACACGGACTGGGAGCGGACGTCACAGCACCCTATTAACACGAGAGACGCTGCCGTGGCTGCCATGTCAGACGCCCAGTTTGTGGCACCTGTCGTTCACACGGGTGACACCCTGGCCCAGCTGCCAGCTCAGCCCGGGCAAGAGGCGTCGAACGGGGAGAGTATGAGCGGACCGAAGAGCTTTTTCTGCGTTTTCGATTACCAGACAAAGGACGGGGATTATCCCCAGAGAATGGGCAGTGTCCACGGTGAGGATTTGCCGTACATTTTTGGGGCGCCCCTTGTCGACGGTTTCAGCCACTTCCCCTCCAATTACACCAAATCCGAGCTGAGCTTGTCCGAGTCGATTATCATCTTCTGGAGCAATTTCGCCAAGACGGGGTGAGTGAAAAGTGCAATACGCTTTTTGTGCAGTCTGTGTGGTTTTTGGCTAAAAGTTCTGTTTCTATTTATTCTTCGTTTCTCCCTCTTTATGTACTTTGCAGAAATCCCAACGAACACCATCGTCCCGACGGGATGCTGGCTGCATCCAAGGAGAGAAATCGATTCAGGGGCATCACGTGGGATGAGTACGATCCCATCCATCAAAAGTATCTGGAAATTGGTAAGTATCTGGGGTGGTTCTGAGTGAACTAGGACCGGGTTTAATGGAATCGTTTCACTCTATCACAGGCATGAAGCCCCGCATGAAGAACCACTTTCGGGCGCACCAACTGTCTATTTGGCTGCGGTTGATACCAGAACTGCACCGGGCCGGCATGGAGGACGTCATAGCGCGGCACAATCTGTTCAAAAACCACGACGATATGGAGCTGTACGACGGGCCAGTGAAACCGGATTCGTTGCAGCGGTTGGCCTTTCTGGAGGAGACGTTCAAGCGCCGCGGGAACTCCACTGATCTACTCGGTGAGTAAATTGGATAAACTGGTTGGACTGTGATTGACAGATATCTCTCCCTCCATTTACATGGTAATTGAATTAACCGGATCGGATTCCACAATTCCCTCCCTCTATCGCTTCCATTCTGCTCGATTTCTGCAAATTAGGCATGACAACGATGGAGCCGATGCAGATGACAACGTGCATCGCGATTGGGAACGCGAGTGCGACGGGCCCTCTTCCCACCGCATCACTCACCAACTTGCCCAACGCGACAGCAGACTCTATAAACGGGTTTGAGGCGGCAGGATATGCGGCATATTCGACAGCGCTGAGCGTGACGATAGCGATCGGGTGTAGCCTCCTCATTCTAAACGTGCTGATTTTCGCCGGAGTCTACTACCAGAGGGACAAAACGCGACTGGAGGTGAAGAGTTTGCAGAAACAGTACCAGCAAAGAGGTGGAGGGGGTTCAGTGGGGTTATCAGTCGGAGGACAGGGCATGGGACTCCATCAACAGGTCGCCTTTGACCCCATAAAGCATGCCCACTTCCACTTGGGCCACTCGCAAAACGCCAACGTCATCGTCGATGTGGAGAGCCACCACGACACGGGCGCCCTGCTCCTGACCACCGACCTCAAATCACCCCACATTTGCTCCAACGCCATGCAAATTAGCAGCTCAAATCAACCGCAAAACACCAAAATCGCCCTCAGTGATCACCAGCAGTCTATGCCACCTCCCAACCCGAACAGTAATAATAGTAATAGCAATTGTAATAGTGGTAGCAACAACAATAAGAACACACTGCCCTCAGTGCTGAAGAACGCTCAGCATCACCAAAACGCGAGCACTAATACGGGACACGGAGGAGGTGGAGGGAATAATAATAATAGTAATATTGTAGGTTACATGAATCGCACCGTCGTCGGCGGGGGAATGATGACTCTGCCCAAAAACATGCACGGAGGAATGGGTCAGGCTCTCCAGCAACAACAGCAACAGCAGCAGCAAGTTACATATCGAAGTGGCGATTGCAGCATGACTCTGCCGAGGAACGTCCATTCATCTTCCGCCAATAACAACAACAACATTAACATTTCGTCCAATGTGAACATGAATAATGCAGGTAAACTATAATTTTGAGATTAAAATTAATGCCTGGTCATCACCCGTTAGGGCCATCACATACACACAAGCGCTCACCAGTCGAGCTCCGCTGAATGCATAATTCGCCTTTTTCGTTTTAATTAATTTCAATTTTTGGCAACCCCGCAGCATCACGTCCAATTGAGCCGGAATCCTCCCCATCAGTTCCATTGTCCTCTTTCATGTCCTACCCAAATATACAACACAACACAGCACCAATGCGAATTTATACACGGATTAATCAAACATGCAAAAACCAAAAATTCACTAAATTCTCTTTACGATATTTTATGGGACAAAAAGCAGGGACAGCTATCGCCGACTATACACAGGGCTATTAATTTGTCCAGTCAGACCCTGGACACGGTACAGAAACACGTTCATCCGACACCGCTAATGAATTTCCACCCCTCCACCCCCAAAAACAAACAGCAGAAAAAGAATTTAAAACAGAAATGAACCCAGTTGAGAACAAAATATTTTCGGTACTCAATTTTAATTGAAATTATTATTCATACATATCGTCAATTTAGTAGAATAAACAGAAATTTCCCAATTTCACCACCTTATTTGCATTGCGTGCAAAGCTCCAAATATTGATAAATGCCGGTCGGTCTTGCTGTTTGCAAACTTTCAATTGATTTGTTTGGAGCAAATATTCGGTTAAATGTTGATTATCATAATGTATTCCGGCGAATTGCGAATTGCAAGCCCAATTGCATATATTCCATCGAATTCATCTCTTTCTCCCATTCTCTGTTGTGTCCAAAATTTATCGTTTGTTATTGATCCATTATTTATATTTTAAAACAGGGCATAAATAAATTTCATATGATAATTTCAATATCAAATTTATTGTCATCGCAAACAATTTTAAAATTGTGAATTTGGAAAACAAGTATTTTATTGAAGCATGAATATTTATGACGACAATGCCTACATTTGCAAATTATTGTTCTGGTATAATTTTGATTTGGTATTTAATTTGCAATTTTGACTTATTAGACATGAATAATTAGGATGTCCAGATTATAATCATTTTCAAATTTAGTATTGACATATTTTAGATATATTTTGATAATGAACCGATTATAATTTGATATTCAAATCCTTTATATAATATTTATTTCACCTAAAGTTCATTTAATAGAATGTTTGGTGCTACAAGGCCCAAGGGTGTAAATCAGCTGTTTTAACTCTGAAACGATGTTAAATACAAGCCGCAGGCAAGTCAGACATTATTTTAAATACACGAAAAACAATTTTTTGAAATATTTGCCGTTATAACAATTATAACTGTTTCATAACAACAGCCGTGTTCAACGAAATTTTACAAATTTGTTAATTGTCATTGAAACAAAATTATTACTTTTTAAACATTAAAAATTGTATTATATTAGTATATAAATCATAGAAAATTAGGCATTACGAAACTCAAATTAATCTCAAGATTCTTAATACTGGTTATAGGATTACAAAAACTAATGCTAACATAAATAAAAAAATATTTTACCTTCTCTAATTAATATAAGATTAAAAACCATTTTCTTGCAAGTGGCCAGACCTATACTGCCCTAGTGGACGAGTCTAATAATTTTAACCATTCTCATCCCAAAGCTCCTCAGATTATTTAAAGAAAGAACTATATTGATAGTAATAAGTTAGTAAGGGCCGGAAATAGTGATAGGCAAGGAGAGCTTGAGCGATATACGTAATTAGGCGTATGGCTGTCCCCCTGGCTGGACAATTATTATATTCATACATTTAATATGTGTGGGCTTTAACACCCAAGTGGGCTCTTCACCAAACAACCAATAACAAATTTTATATAGTAAAACAGCTTGGATAGAAACCAGCCTAATTTGTAATAATTGAAGATTATGCAAGTGACTCTAATTTATAGTTCTGAAATGAAAAGGGATGAAAAACGATTTGAGTATTCAGATCCTTGGGCAGCAATCCAAATGGAAAAGGGATATATTTATTAATCTCTTTGTACGAATCTGGACCGGTAATAAAAATAGCATTCGCCTTTCAATCTGGCCGAGACAACGTGAAAAATACTTTGACCCAGAAACACAGAAAATTATAAATGTTTCAAGTTTTAGGGGAGGAAGAGGAAAATTCTCGTTTTTTAGAAATTGATTGCAAATTAAAAGAATAACGAGGAAGAGAGAACAGTGGAGATGGAAGAATCGCGATTCTGGCGCACAAATATTAATAACATGTCTGGCAAATATTACTTTCTTATAGCTGGATTTATACTTGGATCGTTCTTGAACAGTATATTACAATAGCACTCTGCAGATGAGATGCGGTAAAAATGCCCGACAAATGACGGGCCAAACATTTCATAATAAGAGATGCCGAAACAATTTGTCAATAACAAGAATTTTCTACGAATTTATTTCTCAAGTGAGGAGCAAGCAACAAAATAATAAGACGATTTTTATTCAACACAGACTCCACTCCAGAGCAAACTAAAAGTGATTGCAAAAATCGTTATTCAAATTTAATTTGTGTGAATTATGTGCAAATTATTCAATTCTATTTCATTTGTTTATTTATTATAATAAAAAACAAACTTTCATTTTGGTCATGATAAAATTTGAAATTATAGAAAATCTATTAAATTTCGAAGTAATTAATAAATAATTATCTGGCTATTAATTTGAAATTAGTCAATTAGGGGCAATATAAAATGGTCATGGGCACCTGTCCCATTATTATCACATATAGAGAATTAATTCAAATTTCAATCAATACATTACAATCGTTTTGAACAAACCAATACAATTTATATTACAAAAACCTTCGGAACCACAATAAATATCATTCTATTTAATTAACACTCAAAATTTTAAATGGGTCTTTTAAACCTAACTAACACGGAACGATTTTTAAACTTATTAACCCAGACAGGCCAAAAAGGAACATGTTTTTTATTTAAGAAATACATATTTTCATAAAGTTATTGCTTTAACACACAATTAAAGTTAATTTTGTTAAGTAATGATCATTGCAAAAAATATTATTAAACTTTTTATAGTGTTTAAAGTTTGCTTTCAGTATTTTAGTGATGATTGGCCTTGAAACAATACTAGTTGCAACCTACTACTAGGATATTTTTATATCTTTTATAGTTAGTTAAGCATTTGATAAATAAATTTAATTCCTGAGTTTGAATAAGATGAGTAACACTGCCCAATATAGTAACCTAATTGCTTATTTCATTATTACTTGTAAAATTAGAACAAGTTCCTAACTTATAAAAAAATAATTATAATAATAAACACCTCCAATACTAATATAAAATGGTCCTTAAAATTGTTTTAAAATATTGGATATTTGCCTCTGTGGTTTAGCGGTTAACAATCTAAACTGCCTCCTCGAGGCAGTGGAATCAAATCCCGGGAGGATGTTTTTCTAGCACGAAAAAGTTTCCATTTGTGTATATCAATAACATTGCGAAATAATATTCCAAGCGAATCATAATTAAGTAATGGCGCAAAAAATGAGCCGATTGATTGGATCCGTTTACAACTGGTCTAGCTATAAATTGACTACTCATACACTGAAAACAAACATTCCCGTAAAGTCTTACACCCAATGGTTGAGACTACCCCTAGTTTCGCAATGGAATGTCGTGGGAAAAGTTTTTATTTTTTTCATATTCTACCACCATTTTCGAGAAAAATAATTGGTATGGTTAATACCCTATTTGAAGCGTGTGAAAAGTGCTCAATTTAACCGGAAATTGCTAATGAATATTGCGTCTTGAACATAAATATTGTTTCCTAGATATTTCAAAAAGCTTTTCAAGATTATTGTACAATTTTTGTTTTTATTCAAAATATTCTCGAAAACACCCATTTTTTAAAAAGTTTTGGTTTAATAAAATTCCGTACCTCAGGCATACATTTTGAAGAATTTTTTTGTCAATGATAAAGTATAGGATGCATATATTTAGATGTATGCAAAATAATTCAACTCGATGAAAAATATAACAATTTAAAAATAAAGATAGGCCTAATTTGGTTGATAAGTAATAAACTGTCTTTACTTTTATACTCAATCACAAATTGATCATTAATTGGAATTGATTTTAATATTTATATTTAAATGCACCTTTTATTTTTTTAATATCTGTCAATTTTTGAAGAATTTTATTGAAAAAAAAACTCAACAATAATTAACCAATTTATATAATTTACAATAGGCAAAATCAAAATCTGTTTATTTTGGCGGGAAAGTTAATTGAACATTCCTTATAAAGTCTTAAGCCACTATTTTAAAATATGGATTTAATTAATATAATTAAATTTCCACTTACAAAATTTACAGTAATTTCAAGTAAAACCATCACTTGATATAATTTTATGTAATTTTTAAGGAATAAATTATTCTATTCTATAAAAAAGGAAAACATTTATTTCTTAATTCTATAAAATCATAATATCGAAATGACAATAAATAAATCATAAACAGCAAATATTTTCAAAATATTTAATTTTATTTTCCAGTCAATAATGCTTAATGTCAACGTTTTCTAAGCAAAAAAAAACTTCAATGGAATAATGGATGTGTGTATTACGAGAGCGAATTTTCCACAGAGAAGAAATTCAATTAGTTGATATGTCCTGTTCTTAGGCAGTATTTCATTGTACTGAAATGGTAAAACAGAAGGAAATAAATAAATTTAACGAGACGAGCATGGCATGGAATTTTCGCCCAGAGCTTTGGAACTTTTTTTACGTTTTAGCGCGAAATGTAAATAAATGTAATATGTCTTGTCATGCGGTACTTTTTTATATATATATATTATTCTTTTCATTTTGTCGGTCATATGTTATACGAGGGATTTGCGGGGATAACAAATAATTGACAGCATTTGTTCGTCAGATCGTGTTTTCGCAAAGAAGGACAAAATATCGTTTCGCTTTTCGCCTAAATTTATCGTCGAAGACAATGGAAAATATCCAAATCTTGACAGTTTCTTATACAGTCTTTGAGATAAAAAAAAGTATTATCAGTTGCCAAAAGTGTAATAAAATAGTTTAAAGAATTAGTACTTGAATATCATAGAGCAATAAAATTTTCAACTATAACTCAATTTCTTTCTGCATTTAAGCTTTATAAAATCAATATTATGGTACTAATATTTTTTCTGTCTAAGTTAGGTTTTTATTAAAGTACTTTTAAAATTACAACAGTTAATATTAATGAGTAACAACCATTTAAACAACTGAGAAGGATAATATTTCCTGGATGCAAATAAGAGATGATTCAATTTTTTTGCACTTTAGTATCGAAAGATTAGTTTTTCGACATCAATTTGAGTTTCATTTTCGCACTAGTTAATTAATCTTTATTTCGTAAAAACAAGAAAGTAAAAAATATACGAATAAATTTGTTACAAAGTCATCCAGGCCATTATTACTGGCAAATAACCGTTCAAATAGAGACAATTGAAACAGTTTATTTTTTAAATTAGTTTTTCGTGAATTTTTTTAGGAAAGTACAACAAAATTTATGTCCTACTCAAGTATAATGAAGGAATAAACAAGAAAACAATGTGAAATAAAATCAAAATGTTTTTCGGTGTTAATTTATTTAAAAATGCATAAAATACATAAAATGTTGTATGAAACACTATTAATAAGCATACTTCAACAAAATCAATTGTTAATATATACAATGCATTTATTATAGACCGAGTTGTATAAATAACTATAATGGAGATTACAGATGACTTTTTGACTATCCTTCTTTTATACGCTTTCGTAACTTTTGAAATAAGTATTTTTTAAGATTTATAAATTTCATTATCACAAAACTACATGATTCAGCACCTAATTGAAATAAATCAAATTTACAACAAAATTGGTGAATATTTTACATTAACAGTTTAAAAAATGAAATACGCTTTTAGAAATATTTATGATTTTCTTTATTCCAACATGAGCAATTATATTTCCTTGATAACTTTTTAAAAAAACCATCTTAAATGTCTTTTATCGGAACAAAAGTATAGACTTTGTATATAAAAATGTTTTCATACTTCTTACGTTTCATGTTATAAATAAAATTCTAAAGAAAAAGATATTTAATATGGGATATTTGGCATTGATGACCTTTTCCCTTCAAATAGTAGATTTGTTCTAAAAAAATATTTTGTTTTATTAGAATAAGAAACAATATAACTTTATTTTTAAACAATATCCATTAGATAATATTTTATTTAAAAAAAATAAAGGAAAAAGACAAATTAGCAATAATATACTTTTATACAAAAAACATCATTTAATAAAAACAAGTATTATTTTAAGAGAAGACAAGTCTGTTATAATAAATTTATGGCATTTTCTACAACTACTCACGATTAGTATAAACACTGAATAGCGTAGAGAGGAGTCATGGTCGGGTAATTTACATTTAAATTTGTTTTCGAGTCTTGGTCGGTCAGCTTGCGCTAGATAAAGCTCATTCTAATGGAGCTGATGGTGCTTCTGCTTTAGGTCCGGATGAACTAAAAGGCAGGCATCAGTAGGAACTATAGAGAACAGAGCGAGAGGCAGGCAGAGGATGGAACAAAAAAGACGATTCATCTTGCTGGAGGACGAGGCGGAATCGGGAAAAGAGAGAGCAGCTTTAGCCCATGATAGATCACCAGAATTTATCCATTCATATCCAATGCAATTTTATTTAGGATCCTGTCTGCAACAGTAATTCCCGATAATCAGTTTAGTCGTCGTGGTCGTTTGCTTAACTTTATCATATCATCTCCGGCCATCCATCCATCCATCTCCTGATCTGGGCCCATTCATTCGGAAAAATTTTATTAGAATATTTCTGCATCGGTTGTCGAGAAAGAAAGAGAGATGGAGAAGATCTTGGAACATCTTGGGAAATTTAACCATAATCATCGGAATGGGTGGTATATAAATTTAATGCCATCTTATAGAGTCAATCCATAGAGCTCCATTGTGTATCTTCTGGAGAGATGAGGAGAATGTTTACCGTTTTATTACATTAAACCCCATAAACTTTTATTTGATATACTTTTGAATGATTTTGAAGATGCTCGCCAAGAACATACACGGACTCTTAGATGGCCATATAAAGGGAAAGAAATGACCTGTGAATTGGCAGTAAACATTCGCCATCATCATCTGCACCAGCTTCTTCTCAACAGTACTCCTCTCTGATATACTTAAGAGGCAACAACAGCCAACAAAATCAATACAAACAATGTCTTCATTATAATAGCACTTTCCATTATTTATATCCTGGCAATTTCTTCCTCTCCTCTTCTTCGCCACTCTTTGGCCTGTCCTAAAGACTCCACACCGTTGGCGTTGTCCAAGTTAATGCTCTTATTTTATATACCATCCTCATCGTCGTCGTCGTCCTCGTGATACCGCATTATAGCCATGGAGCGGCGAATGGCGTCAAGGAGATTATTTTCCAGTCAAATAATTCAACTTGTTTCATAATTCAGACATTCATTCATTCATGACCAGCACAAACTATAAAAGGCGCGCCACCAAAATCGCATATTCTCCTATATTATGCTGGTACAAATGAATAATCCTCTTATATTATGTACGACGAGTTTCTACATAAGAATCACTTTCAGTTTTTGGAAATTCTTAGGGTAATGCCTCAAGTGTGCAAGGATTACCTTGGAATTGAACAAGTCAATACGAAAATATTCGTACAATAGAGAATTCAATATATTTATTAAAGCAACAAGATTCGTTTCATGGAAAAAATTGTATCGATTTAATTGAATTTTAAAAAATGATTTTACAGAATTCATAAAATGTTTGTAAAGAGTAATCACAAATTTCGTTTTCAATTTGAAATACAAAAAAAAATTCAATACAGCTCAAAAATCTAAATAACTATCTAGGATTTACTGAACATAGCCAAAATATAACATTATTTGTGACAATTATTTTATATTAATTTTGAATTTAAAGTTTATTCTTATTTATTTTACGAGTACGAGGAGTAATATAAAATTGATAATAAAGCACTTAATTTTTTTTCTATTAAAGACGTTTTTATTGTATAAGTGCTTAAAAGAATTCTTTAAAACAGTCTTTATTACTAAACTGTGACTTCCGTAAAAATAAAATTAAAAAAATTGAGAAAATTTATATGAAAGTTAATTTTATTTTGAAATTTGTATTGTTATTAACGGATTTTATCGGTATCACCAGATTATTTGGCGCTTTAAATGGTAAAATTAAATATAAATGAATGCAAGCATAGGTGCGAATAAGAAACACAACACATGAGGGAGATGATGATATTCCCTAAGTAAATGACGCTATATATCTCCCTCACACCATAGAATATGGAAATGAGACATAAAGCAAATTGAAAAAGGAATTTTAAATTTAAAAATTGTAAATTTGAGTTAAAAAAACAATGATTTTTAAATTTGTGTATTAATTTATTTCAAAATACATATAATAAATTCAATTGCTTTCCGAGGGCGCCTCTGCTGATATCATTCATAGATTTTCATCAGCTTGTGTACCCACATGATTCCCACTATCTCAATTATGTAACAATATGCAGTGTTAACGGAACTTGCATGTCAAAGGGATATTTTTATTTTATTATTGCATATTAGAAGAGAATGGGAAAGAAATACGGTCATCATTTCATAAATGTTGCACCATTTACTGAACATTAACTTTATTTCTAGTATACCCCATTATTTATGATAAAAACTAGCTATTCGGAGCAGGAATTTTATGGAGATAATTTAATATACATAATATAATCCTTTTGCTTCAAGTAAATTAGCTAGATGGTAATATTCCAAACTGAATTTGCTAATAAAAATTGCTGACATGCAATGACTTTGTGAAATTTAATTCAATTAAATGTTAATATTATGGTATTCAGTATCAGAGATATTATGAATAAACTCGAAGAATTTATAGTTTGTTGAAACAATTTATTAAACTTAAACATTCAAATTTTTATTCTAGGAAATAAATCTAGGGAATAAATTAATGAATTTTAGAAATATTTTAAAGAGCGGATTTACTTCAAAGAGTTCATGATTATATTATAAAAATTATGTGGTTTTTGGTATTATTTTCAAATTTTAATTATTTTTAATTTATTTTCTTGCCTTTCGTTTTAAACAACGTGTGGGAAAAACGAACCATAATTAAACTCGAGTAGAGTTTTCTAATAGATACGAGTGTTTAATTATGTGTTTTTCCAACTAGTTTTTTACAAAACTTTATACAATTCGCATATTTATTAGCTATTTTTCCGCGAAATATGAAGTAAAGAATTATAAGACAACCCAGTACTAAATTAAGGTCTAAATACTTACAATTAAGGGAAGTAGTTGTCAATCGAATAGAACTTTTAGTCTAAATTTTTCAAAATATCACAACAACCTTGTACCCTACACTGTATCACTGATATTCTTGTGATAGCGCTTATCCTTTAAACTAAATTTAAAGGCCATAATCAACATTTAAGAAGAACTTTACTTTTTGTCATTTAATTACAACAAATTTAAATTGATTAATAAATCATAGTCTTTATTAAAGAGACATGAAAAATGTCAATATATTTTTTTTATTATTATGATTAGTACAAAATTTTGCAGTTGAATAATGAAGAATAGAAGTACAAATTTCTTTGTTTTAGTAATAAATAATATATTATTCAATAGATCAAGTATACAAGTAGTACACATTCTGGAGTAATCGTTGACTACTATAATAACACTATTACTATACGAAATTGTATAAAATATATTAATAAACTAATTTACATATATAACAGTTACTCCTGTAAGAATTCGACCCTAACTTCAGTCGACACAAAATATTTTGAGTAGCATTAAATAATTATCTGAGATTAATGATTATGGTATCATTTGATAAACAATTTAATGAAGTTTGGTATTCTAAAAGAATAATATATTTATCTTACACACAATTACCGAATTTAACAATTGAATTATAGAGGACGCACGAATTACGTGCAATACTTATTCGACGTTTTTGTTTTGAGTTCCAGATTTATCCAATTACAATATTGTTCGTACGTTTCACGAGTCTCTTCAAAATAGTTATTTGAACTGTTCTATTAGCTTTCAATTCATATCTAATCAAATTTAAAAAAATAATTTTGGATAATTAGAACGAATAATTAAAACACAAATCGTTTTTTTTTGCCATGAAGTACAAATAAAATTAAACGATAAAGATGTTGTTTATGTTTTAATCCAACCTATTTTAAAATGAAAATATTTACTGATTGTAATTAATTTAGTACATTAAAGTTTTGTTATTATATTGTCTTATGTAAAAATTTGCCATTGATAAAAACCGTAAATTTGAAAGTTTTTAATATTTAAGGTGAATTGGTTGAACAGGTGTCCAATAATATTCACTTATGACTAATAAAGAAAAGGAATTACCGTTTTACTCTTACGTGAATAACGATCTGTCATCATTTAAATAAATCCACTCTATGATCGAATGGTTATCGCATTCAATACCGAGGAGGCATGGGATCGAATCCTGGGCGAATCTTTTTCCGGCGCGAAAAAGTTTCCTCTTATTTATATGGATAGCGTTGCAGAAAAATATTCTTAGCGAATTATAAGGTAATGGCGCCAAAATAGAAGTAAAATGGGTTGACTGAGTCCCTTTACAACGTAATGATATAGTCAAAGAAATGTCAAAACCCGTTAGTTGAGGTCGAGACCTCCCATGATCCTTACAGGAATTGAAAAGGAATATTTATTTTTGATAAAAATAAGTAATACTATCCATGATAACAAAAACAAAAGAAGACTTTTAAATAGATCTTTTTTTCAAAACCAATACCAATGTTTAAAACCAAATTAATAATTGACCTTTAAATATAAAATGTAAATCTAATTCACAAAACAAATTTAGAGGATGACTACAATATTTTTAGTTTATGGTCTGTGTAAAAAGTCTTGATGGTACTATAGTGGAAAGAATTAATTGTTGGATCACTTTGTCTTGTCCAATTTCCTAATTCCTATCTCTGTCCTTACAGAATTGTAAATATTTCATAAATGATAAATTTTATGTTATTTACTAACATACACAAGAACATATTTTCTGTGTGTTCAGTGAACACAACACATGCATTCTTATTTCTCTGATAATTTCACAAAATTTTCGTTTTGCATAAGCTATTTTTATATTTTCTACTCTTATCTAACTCTAAATCAAAGCAGAATAATTTACTCTGAACACAAGGAAAGAGAGAAGTGAGTTGTCAATTCTCCAAGCATAAATTTCGAAGGGAAATCTTTGTGGGGACTCCGTTTAATATTGACAAGGACTAGGGCTCGGCTTTCCCGCAGCACTTCTCCACAGTACCAATTCCTGTGAATTTAATCATTGCATTGTAAATTGATTTTTGAACACAAGTTCATCTCAGTTTAAAAATTTGAAAATTTTTAAATAAATTTAATAGATAACGAATAATAGGTTAAGAAATTTAAAAAATTGACTGAAATCGGTCACGTTATTTAATTAGATGAATATAAAGTAATAAATAACAATACATTTTGATTGTTATGAATGTTAAGAATATATATATATATATATATCCTTTTAAACTTTAAATAAAAGCACTCCTCAAATTCTCCAATTTAAGTTAAAAAACGAATATGAATCAATAGATTTGTATCTTTTTTTAAATATAATTTATAAGAAATAAATAACTTTATTCATTAAAGACAAAAACTCCTCAAATAATGCTCTAAATACATTCACCATCTATTATTTTGCTCAAAGTCATCAATTTAATAGGTATCTCATGATTTGTGTTCTACTTCAAGACATTATCATTTACACAAAAGACACTCCCATAATTTATTTATACTTTTCATAATAATTCGTAGCTTGTTATTAATGTGATATAATTTGTATGGTTGTGTGTGCCTTGAAAAGGATCCATTAAATAGAAAAGATGTTTGTGTTTCTTTCTAGAGGCTCAACAACAAAAAAAGTTTGTGCCAAATGGTAGCGTTCTGATGGGGACAACGACAATGCCTCGGGCGCCTAGACCACCTGTACGTAATTGTAGCAATTTAAGTAGTACTACGAGTAGTGCCATCGCCACATCTTCAACCTCACCAACACCACCGCCACCAGTCGTCTCCACTTCGATCAGCAACAAGCACACAAACACAGACTGTCCGGACAATTTCTCCAACCTGGCTTTGATGTCGACGTCGCAGAATTCTCACATTCATCACCACCACGTCCACCACCACCTAGGCGCGGGGCCAACGACCACCACCATTCCAGGATCAACGCCTCCCCCGCAAACCATGTCGTTGCCTTTCGACCTCATCCAGCAGTCCAACCCCCAGCAACAGCCAGTCCCCCACGCCGCCATCAGCGAAATGCGGGTCTGATTACCGCCCCACGATACCATATCCAAATTCGTGTTTTAATTTAAGAGCGCAAATTAAGGACTGTCCACCAGAGAATTGCACCTTTCTTAATTTCATTGGCATTACACAAAATTGGGTTTAATTCGATGTGATAATTTTATTCTCAGTAAATTCATTTCATTAATTTAATATATAATTGAATTTATAGAATATAAATAATGTTTTATCCCCTTTTGATGAAATTCTTCCTTAAATTAAATAATGAAGGTACCTAAAACAAAATTGAAACATAAAGTAATTGTTAAATATTTAGTTTTAATAGGAGGAAATAACTCAATAATATATTCAATTATTGAATTTTTAGATTTAATTCTAAAGAGGTTTCAGTTTTTATTCAAATAAGATATGATATTCTTTAAATAATTTATTCATTTAAGTATCTTTGTTACAAAAAAATGAGAAACAATTTCCAAGAACTTGGGTATCATTTTCTGTGTGCACAGTCCTTATTCAAATAGAGAAATTAATACTGACCATTGGTTTTTCGGCGTCATTGGGATTGGGGTATTGAGAGGAGAGCTCGCGTTGCCACCAAACAAAAACCACCGCAATTGAATTAATTTTATACGTTTGCCGAATAATTTCATTTCCGTTTAATTACTGGCCTGAATTCGAGTTTTTTGCTTGCTGGCCGGGGCGATGGTCGATTGTATTTGATGTGGAATCAATCCACGCCACCCCAAATGCGATTAAATTGATTCCGTCATGTCGGACAAGCACACTTTTGCTGCAATTGATCAGAGCCCAGCAAAACCCAATGTCCTTTTAGCATGGAATCGTTCGATAGAGATTACTTTTTGCAAAACAAATCCAAAAAAAACATTAGGATTAGATAAAGATCTATCTATTGGCGAGTTTATTTTGTCGTGTGTATTTTGTGTCCCTCTAATCAACATGTTCATATTTTTTTCGTTTGCTTTTATTGGGTTCTCCTCTTGTAATACACCACATAAAAACAAATCTATTAATGTCTTGGCCTAAAATCCTCAAATTGCACGACAAAAGACGACTGACAGACAGTTAGATAGATGAATGGGACTGGGGGGATGAGATGAGGAGTCCAGCAGAAAATCCAACAAGCCTAACCAATAGCCATTCCCTGGACCGTAATTTGATTTGATTAAATCCAATTATCTAGAAATTGATGTAGACCTCATTTCGTTGTTGTTGTTGCTGATGATGATGATTTATTTATTTATCTATTTATTTATATTCTACCCCAAAACTGGAAAGTTTTAATTAGCCCGGCTAGTTGATAGTGAATAAATTAAAATAGCTCAAATTGGCCGACGTCGTTCAGTAAATTGCATTTTACTGTTTATGTAATTGAAATAGTATCATGATTGACTGTTAATTAGAGTCTCATCAACAAATAAAACCTTTTAGGTTTCTTTTATTTGTTACCAATTTCCAAGAATTTTATTGAAATTCAGCTCCATGAAATTTAAATTTAAATTAAATTCTATGAAATATAAAATCAAATTTAATTATTCATTTATTCCAATTTCAATCCAATGGATTATTAATTAGTCAAATGAATAAATGCATCAGACACTTTATAAAATTATATATTTTAATAAATTTGAGTTAAAATTTGTTGCGAATTATATCTTAAATAGAATATTTTACATGAAATTGCAAAATCAAAAGGAAAATACCGTCTAGAAAGTCTTATTTCGGTTTTGTTCAATGAAGTTCTAGTAACTAGTAAAGCTGTTCTAAGAATCAATTCATTAATCAAATTTTGCCTTTAGATATTTTCTCTTATTAATCATTGGACAAACATAAGTACCACCTAAAATTAAAATCAATATTTGGCAGAGTTCTATTTGAATGGACATTCGTTCTGTTATAAAGGATGTCTCAAAATAAACACAACTTTTTAATTAACTATGAAAGAGAGATTCAAATCTACAAATGTTATTTCATTTCACCAAAGCATTCCAAATGCAGCGGTAGTCCCAAAGGCTGGACAAAACATGTACTTCAAGGAAGAATAGGTTTTCTAATAACTATTCTTTGATTTTTCGAACTCAAAATGTAATATTTCTACTTATGATCGTTGTTTTTGAGCTGAAAATTAGCCTTATCACTGACAACTATTTTTGTTCGAACTAGACTTCAATAATATCTTACTTTAAGATTCTGTATAAGAATTAATAGTGAGTACTGTTCAAAAATATCACAATCTAGGCCAGTGATGGGCAAATTTTTTAAGAGGAGGGCCGGATGACATACCACACAAATTATCTTGGTGGGCCGGAAAAAATTGAAAAAAAGAAAATAATTTTATATATGACAAACAATTTCTTTTATTTTTATATTCCTCAGTATTATATGCTTAAATGTTGTACTTAAAAATTTAAATTTTGTTCTATTTACACCAAAAATTAATTTTTCAATATGTATAATTTACCCTATGTGGTTTTCAAAATCATGTCGCGGACCGGATTGACAACCTCGGCGGGCCAGATCGGCCCCGCGGGCCGTAGTTTGCTGATCACTGAACTAGGCCATTAAATAAATGACCACTGATTTGATTGAAAGTTAAAACAATATTGTCTTTATTTAGCAGTAGAGTGTGCGAGATCAATACAATAGAATGTACCATAGCAGGAGAGAGCGGGAGAGGAGATCGCCCTTTTTGTTCCAATATTAAACAAATTTTGTGACATCCTTTATATAAATAACTGAAAAAACTGTTTAATTAATTAAAAGAATAAAAATAATAATTTCGTTTAAAGAGGATATTAAAAAAGCTAAAAACGAATTTTTATATGTATCCATTATTTGAATAAAAAATCACGTTTAAAATCTGTTCAATAGTTTTGATTATGTTAAAATTTGGAGAAAAATCTTATAAGTCAAATTAATTTGTTAGTTTATATCTATTTAAGTTTATAACTTGTTAAAAGCTACAAAATATCAGAGAAAATAACAACTAAATTCTTTTTTATAATTGACTTTGCTCAAATTGTCTAAATAGTTAAAAATACTAAACTTTTAAAGCAAATTAATAAAATAAATTTACATTTGTAATGATTATAGATATGAAATATATTTTATATATTTGATTACTAATGATTCTTGTCATTTTTTTTTATTTTTAACACCAAAAAATAATGAAAATAAGTTAATTTTTTCTGTTTATGTTTAATTTTGTGTTAAATTTTAAAAAAGGCCAATGAATTTCAAACCAGTTTGGGGTAAATTCCTTTTTTTGACTCAAGTTCCATACATATCAGTAGATAATTCTATTAAGTTTTACTGTTGTTTGTACCTTTTAAAATGCTTTAAATTCCTTGCCCAAGACGACAATTGAATATATTATAATGTTTTAATTTTACTAGGACAAAAAACCAAAGGAGAAGAATGAAGCTAAAACAAATAAGTTAAATAAAAATCGAATTGACACTAAGAGAAATGAAACTAAAAAAAACGACTTAACTAAATGGAAACAAAGAGAATTGTTAATGTGAAACATAAGGAATTCTTAGAAAATGTTTGTAAATATATTTATATATATCAATATTAATATTCTAATGTATGGCACAAACAGAAATTAGGAGTTTTTGTTATTCTTTTGCTCTCTCTGGCTCAAAGTGTCTCTCCACCCTCCAAATCTTTCCTAATCCCCAACCCTTAACCCGAGGAACACACAGAAGAATGGAGAGGAAAACGAGGAGAGAGTAATGGAAATGTTCGGGTAAAAAAGAGAAGAGATTGTGTGAAAAAGGGAATGAATGAATAAATTATAATTGATTAGATTTAATCTAATCAGTTTAGGCACGATATAGGATAGGACCTCTACACTAAAAGCTGTACAATCCTGACTGGGATTAGTTTTGGTTTCGTTATTTGTATATAAAGTTTATATGGAGTTATAACAGTTTATATGAAACATTTATGAAAAATCATCTATTCGACTGAATGCATGTTTATGTATGTTTTACGAATAAGAACGTAACTGTAAAATGTGAACAACAAAATTTAAAGAGGAAAAACACAATCAAACAGAAAATATTCACATTTATTATTATTATCCCCAAATGAGCTAGTTACTATTATAAAATATAAACGAAACATAAAGTTATAACAGTTGTATAAGAACACGACTATAAATATGTTGGATTCGTATTCATTTTTTGCATCCTATTGACTATGATAATTTAATTTTATATGAGAACCAGGAACAACTGAGACAAACTGTTGACGATATAGATTTATTATTATGATGATGATTAGATGAAGAGAAGAAGGATAAGGAGAAGCGTGTGTATGTGTGTGGATTTGACACTAAAAATAGAGCATACAAATCGAACGAAACACACCTATTTACACACCAATTTCTCACCTATTTGCCACTGAATATGAATGAGTCTTTCTGTAAATGGCTGTACTACTTTTGATTGTGTACTCTCTGTATAAATGAAATTGAAATCATCAGTATTGCTAGTGACGAGAGCCAACGGATACGGATCGATTACGATAACAAAATGGACATAACACTATGGACTCTATCTCCTTAGATAATGAATAATAAGAATAAATCAAATTATTATGCAAAACATAAGAATTGATCAAAATAAAATTAACTATAGAAAATATTGAACTGGTCTTTGTTTCAATTTATTTGATTTAATTATTTGTTTACATTGTAATATATTTTCCCAAAAAATATTCATGTTGATAATATGTGAACGGAGGGTTTTGTGTAAATTTTATGTTATTTTATGTATGAGTATTAGTATTACAAGGTAAGTGCAAATTTGGAGTGTCCGTAAATATCCAAAGTTTTTTTTATATCTCAGTTCTGTTCCCTTGAACCATATAGTTCTATAGTTCGCAGAAACGATCCACACTTGTTGATCGTTCTTTAAACCCCATGGGCTGCCACATATTCCGCTACTGTCCAG
>JXOV01018326.1:317-26881 GCA_001014945.1 Clogmia albipunctata | reverse complement strand
ACGCGGAAGATATAATCGCTCCATATTAGCGACATTACGAATTATGTTGTGTTTTTTAAGAATTCAGTGCTATCCAACAAGACTGATATTGTCCATCACGAGCGCTCGACTAAAAAAAATGATAAATGTTCAAAAAGTCATAAATCTAGATATTATCTAAGAGGGAGTTGATTAAAAGGTTGCGATTTAAAATTAAAAGCCTCTAATTAAACTATTTTCAAAAATGTTTCTAGCTCCCGAAACCGAGAGACCGNGACTGATATTGTCCATCACGAGCGCTCGACTAAAAAAAATGATAAATGTTCAAAAAGTCATAAATCTAGATATTATCTAAGAGGGAGTTGATTAAAAGGTTGCGATTTAAAATTAAAAGCCTCTAATTAAACTATTTTCAAAAATGTTTCTAGCTCCCGAAACCGAGAGACCGCAAAAGCTATCCCAGTCGAACTGGTTCCCGTCGCCGATGCGATCGTTAAAGTCACCGAGGAGCATAATCCTCTCAGAACTCCCGCTCAAACTCACACCAGATAGAAGATCAGAGAGTAATTCGAAACAAACATGATGGTCGCCACTTGGGACAAAGTAACTTTAAT
Organism: Clogmia albipunctata; assembly: GCA_001014945.1. Lineage (NCBI taxonomy): Eukaryota > Metazoa > Arthropoda > Insecta > Diptera > Psychodidae > Clogmia > Clogmia albipunctata. The sequence continues at coordinate 26,288 of JXOV01018326.1, read as the reverse complement.
TTATTCAAAAACCGTTTGTAAAATTCTTAAAATGTAACTAATGTAATTACTTAAACCAACAACCAGGGTCCTCCACCGAAATTACTAGTGAAACCGGTATTTTTAAATTTAGAAGAGCACAGAATGATGTTTTTTTAAATTTAAAAATACCGGTTTCACTAGTAGTGTGTTTTGGTTGGCAACGTCGCCGAGTTTTACGCGCCAATTAACTTTTTGAATTAAAAAAATCACTTTTTTAATAAATTTTTAATCACAAATCTCATATATGTTGTTAATTGGGTTAACGCCTCATTTTTGAAGGCAAAAAAAAAACAAATAACTAAAGTAATTAAAAAGATTCGAAGAACATTTTAATTTAATTTAAAAAAAATATAATTATTGACTTAATTTTTGAGGACTGATTTAAGAAAATTTCTTTTCTGGAAAAAAATCTTCAACGTGAATAAATAAGTGTAAAAATAAAACAATTCTTAATTTGTGTAAGAAAGATAATTGACAAATGACATTGCAACAACAATCAAAATCCGTCCAACCTAATCGTGAAGAGTGTTGTTATCACTAGTATTTTTGTTGTTATCACAATAAAAAACATTTTCTCAAGTGGTTTTGATAAAAATAAACGAAAAGATGAACGCTGTTGTGCCTATAATTCCGAACATTACAAGGATTTCCTCCAAAATCGTCCGGATTTTGGGGATGAATCCGGGTGAGTAGATTCTTCGTTTGTTTTGGATAAGTAACCTTCGCCAAAGACTTCGGCTTTTCAAAAAAAAATATTGCATTTTTTATGTTATTCTATTTTAAGGAATTAAAAATGTAGTGGTTTATAAAATAGAAAATTTAGAGAAGAAAAAAATAGCTTATGTGTAGAAGTATTTTTTGTGCTTGGTCATGGGATAATAAAAATGAAATGTTTGTTTTTGGTGGTTATTTAAATTTTATTTTTTCTCTTAAATTCCTGTTCTCAGGTCCCATGACTCTCCAGGGCACCAACACCTACTTGATTGGGAGTGGGAAGAGGTAATGCCGGTCTCTATTGAGCCCCAATACTGTAATAATTAATTTCAGGCGGATCCTGATCGACGCCGGCGATCCAGGGAAAAAGACGTATATCGAGAACTTGAGTGGGTTTCTGAAATCAGAGAACGCTCTTATCGATAAGATAGTCATCACACACTGGCATCACGACCATATCGGCGGGGTGGCGGACGTACTGCGCATGGAGGAGGCAAAGTCCTCCACGATCTGGAAATTTCCTCGCTCCGACGGCGAAGACTCTTATGAATTCGATTTTAACCTGTTGAGGGATGAGCAGGAATTCAGAATAGAGCCAGGCACTACGCTTAAGATCTTCCACACCCCTGGCCACTCCACAGATCATGTGGTACTGACCCTGGTCGAGGACAACTCCCTCTTTTCCGGCGATTGCATCCTCGGCGAGGGAACCGCAGTCTTCGAAGACCTGTTCGACTACATGAAAAGCCTACAACGAATCCTACATATCAAACCAGACATCATCTATCCAGCCCATGGAAATGGTAATTACTTTTGATAATTCTGTCTCTTATCTTCAGATTAATATGTGATAAAAGAAATCGAAATGCCAATGAAGCTTTTACAGCACAAGTTTATTTACAAACGATTTTATTCCTTGTCTACTTTATCGAATTTATTTGTTGCACTCTCATATCGAAAGATTAACTTTTCGACATCAAACTGTGTTTCATAATGCGTCACTTTAACGCACTTGTGAAAACAACTTTTTATTTAACCCTTGTTTCTGGCTGATTTTACAGCCTTGTAGCATAAATAACTATTGTATTGAATAATAATAATTGTATCACTTAGATTTAGAGGGTAAATATCTACGAGCGAACTTAGTTCGTTAATAATTAATTGGAAATTCTTATATCATTGAACCTAGATTGCTTGGTTTACGGTTTTTATAATTATTTTTTATTTTACTTTTCAGAGTTTGATTCGTTTTTTATTTGTTCGTTTAATAATTAAAACACAACTCATTTTAAACACCTGTGACACAATTAACTATATTGTGTAGTGTAATCATACCTAGAACTTAATTTCTTGTTTTTTATTAAAGTTATTTTGTTTTTTTTGGGGAATTTTTTTATAAAAAGTATTTAATTTTAAGTTTGTTATTAAAATAATGTTAATTTATGCTTAAAAATCATAGCTCAATTTTAAAAACCGATTAAAAATTATCCAAGCCAGTTTTGATAATATTGAAAATATTTGGAGGAGAATTGTGATTACGTAATTTAGAAATTCAATGGCTTTTGTAAGAGAAAAAGTGTAGGTTATCAGTGCCCAATTTTTCAATATTCGAAAACAATCAGAGTTATTCAATGTTATCATTCTCATTTCTTGCTTGATCATTGTTTTCTTCTTATCAAATAATTGGCATTTCATCATACAACTATCTTTTGGATTACATAATTAATCTATTAAATTTTAAAAAAATGGCCTTTCCTTTTATATTCAAGAAAAAAACTTATTTTGCAAATTCCATGTGAAATTCAAGTTTACTAAAAGAGTAAAAAAATCTGTATGCAATTCCGTATCGAAAAGTGACCTTTTTTTAAACGCAAATTGGTTCTGAAACGGTTTACTTTTCTGCTCAGAGTGCTGAAACATTTCAAAATTTGCACGCAAATTGTCACTAATTTAATGAAATTACATATTGTTGTCATAACCAAATTTATTATTTAATTTAAAAATTTCGTTGTGTGTTGTTGTTCCACAATTTAAAAAAAACCGTTGCGAACGTTTTTATTAGTAATTATCGTTTAACTGGTATTTTTTCAGAATTACACAAAATACAGTTCAATACCTTGTTTTCAGTAGGATTTTCTTGTATTTCTTAAATTTATAATATATTATAATTGAGCCCAATTTTGAACAAATGTTGTCAATTATATTTCCAATTCTTCCGTATATATTCTACAATTTATTTGTGAGATATTTTGATAGAATAGTGGTAAACCGCGGCGAAAGACAACGTAGAGAAATAATAATATTAATTTTATATTTGTACATGAAACCAATAAAAATAAATGGTTTAAAATTAAAATTTTGAAAAAACTCAAATTTTAAGAAGGTTTACTATAAAATCTGATAACTGCCATTATTTTTTCATGACACATCTTCCAGATCCTGTTTAAAACGTGTTTTAAAGAAAAATTCTACTAGGTGGCGAACGTGTCAATTTGTTAATTTCCAGACACAATACATTTAAAGCTGACTCAGTCTGAAACCGAGTTGAAAGCAAATCAATCTGTCTTTTTTGTATGAATTTAGCTTGCTGCCCCTCTAGGTGGCGCGCGTTTAATGATGTTTTTTGCTGAATGACTATTATTCTGGCTTTCAATTTTTATATTCTAGCTGTCAAAACCATTAGAAAAATTCAAGGTGCCATTTAATTTTAAATTTAAGACACATTTTGAAGAAACGTTACGAATTGGCGTATCATATCAATTTTTTATCGTAATTTGCAAAATATGTAGTGTTTAAATTGCAAAAAAGGTATGCTAGTCATGTATGAACTGGTTTTTTAATGATACTTAAAATTTTGGCGTTCTTTTGTCGTGCAAAGAAATATACTCATAATAAAAAAAACTATTTTAACAAACATATAAGGTAATATTTGCTTTCTTCATCTACAATTTTATTTTAATATTTGCAGTTATCGAAGGACCCGTGGAGAAGATTGAGTACTATATTAAGCACAGACAGCAGAGAGAGAACCAGATACTGGAGGTGCTTAAAGCAGAGCCATCTCAGACCTTTTCGGAAATGGACATAGTGGAGAAGATTTACACAGATACGCCAAAGGAATTGCATTTAGCTGCCGCCTACAATGTTAACCATCATTTAGGCAAACTTAACAAAGAGGGAAAGATAGACGTCCAAAATTTAAGTGACGGAAGCAAGAAATGGCAGATCCGGCAAAAGGCAGTGCTATAGAGATTATTCTAAACTTTCTGAGATTATTATATCAGTCTTCCAGAAGCTGTTGTATTTAGTTTATATGATAAATTATTTCGCTTCAGAGTGTTAAATTGTATTAATAAATGTTTATGGGTTGAATTTGAAACAAAAACAGCTAACTAATTGGTTATAATTCTTCAAAATTTGTATCCATAAGTTGGAAATCCGATTTTATAAATGAGTACAAATATGTCTATAGGACTTTAAAATGAAAAAAAAACTATAAAATAATCGAAATAAATATTTCTTAATTTCTGTAATTATTGTTTCTTTAGTTTTACATGATTATTTTTATTAATATTTTATTAAATTAGTTTTTACAAAAATAAAATCTAATTGGAATAAGTCAGTCCGCGCCCGCCCGGCAATTAATTTTAAAGTCTAGCCGTTATGTCAGATTTGAAAATTACCGGCACCATACGTCATCTGGGACTTTTTGTGAAAACAGAACGAAGTTGTTCAAATGAGAATTTTACAAAAACTAACCAAAAAAAGTCGTAAATGTAAATAAAATCGTCCAAGGAACTGACCAGGACTAGCTGTGAAAGGTAATTGACATAGTGGTGACTGCGTATTGAACAGTGAACAGCTTTCCGACTGGAAATACGAATTTTCCTTGGCACAAAAACACTTTTTTTATTCGCGTGTTTTTGGCTGAAAAATAATGTGCGCGCGGTCAAACAGTCCCCATAATCATCGTAATCTGTAGACACACTACTGAACTGTGTACATCTGCCGCCTGTGATAAGGAAGAACGTGAACTTTTTCTAGGAAAAGCGGTAAATGCCGAAAAATGACAGGCAAAATGATTGTGCATTATTTAGAACGTGTGTGTGAGAAAACAAAAGATTTATTATACACAATAGGCCAAGAAGAAGTTTGACCGAGAAGAGTTCTTTGTTTTTGTCCGCGAAAACGGAATCTTTGGCATGCAATTGCGGCTGTCGTCTGAATTCAGGGCTCTTCGCGCCTCCCTTCTGGTGCGGCACACAACTTAAGTGCGTCAATTTGTCACGTGTATGTCGTTTTTGGCTAAAATATTGCATTTGTTTTCCTGCTGACAATTCACTCCAGAAAAACAAAACCGAAGATGAACGACTTCTGAAGCCCTTTTTTATCGAAGAATCTATCTGATGGCATTGTGCAAGTTAGATATTTAATGACTGAGATTAGCAAGGGTCTTTAGGTATTGGGGAGTGGTATGTAGACGGCGAATTTTATCAAAACACACTTATACCGTGAACTTTTATCATTTTACCCGTCGAACACAAGAAATAAGGCCTACTAAGGTTTCAGTTTTAATTTTTTGATAGTCGCTGTCGGACTCGGTTTTGATGTTGTCCCGGAAGAAAATCGGGCTGTTTTATTGTATAAGACATGCTGTTTGTGAGTTATCACCATGTGGTTGACCTTTACTGTGTTAATTGATCAAAATGACTGCAGTTGCATATTGAAATATTGGTTTTAATCGATTTTTCTGCAGTGAAATTGCATTGAGTTTATTAAAATTAGGTCATAATTGCCAATTTAGTAAACAATTCAATCGTTTCCAGTTGACTTTTTCCTCCTGATTGGCTCTATACTAATTCCCGGGTTTAAATTGTTCGTTGCAGTGCTGTAAAAAGAAAGAGATGAGCAGTGGACTCGGCCAAAAGATGAATATTGTTGCCGAGAATGGACTCCACCACGAGAAAATCGCCATTCTTGACGCTGGCGCTCAATACGGAAAGGTATCTATCTAATCTCTCCAGCTGATTCCAAGATTTTATCGAATCCCGACGTCACATGCCAATAGAAAAATATTTTTGGAATTGAATTAGTCATGAGCTATTTGGCGAGACATGTTTAGCAATAAACAATAGATTAGAACAAATCGCCATAAAATGATTTAATTCACATTCCAAAATAGTACGATTTCCTTAAATTAAACTTCTGAAAACAACTTTGAAAAACAATGAAAAATAAATAAAAACTTACTAATTCTTGTTGTTATTGATACAAAATATTGTACAGTTGTTTTCTATTTAAAATGATAGATAATATTATTTAATTAAAATGATTATTGAATTTGTTTCATCATTTAGATTAGATGAATCCCAAATTGTTACTAATATCTCTTGTTGTTTTTTCCTAAAACAATTAAAAAGAAACATAATTTTTAAATATTTTTTAATGATGAATTAGATAAGTAATTAAATTGAAAGTAATAGCGGAGGCTTTTAGCAGATCTTAAATTGGCTATCCATACCCTTCCAATATAAAATTGAAATGAGACAACATTTTGAAAGCAATATTTATTATAATAATTTGTTTATCAGGGATGTCGTGGATGTTCAAATTTGCTTTGAAGCGATGCATTTTGACCAATTAAGAATGCTTGGTAACCAGTTCGGAAATATTACTTTTCTTGAAATATAATGAACCAGTTTTTGCATTTCATTATTACTATTTAATGAAGTTTTTTCTGTTTTTGCAACAATAAAAAAGGCCTTTAATATGATTTTTACCAAAAAATTCAAACATCCACATATGTTTTGAAATATCCGCATCATCTTTGGTATATATTATAATAATGTGTATTGAATAACTTTTTTGGAGACCGTTTAATACTTTCTTCGACGACACAAAAACCGTTAACGGTCTCGGTCAATTACTTTTTCTTAATCGAAGTTTTTCAAATGGTCTATTTATTCATTTGCAATTCTTTTACAATTGAACACATATACACGAAGAAGATTACCCCCTTCATAAGTTTAATCTGTATCAATTCATTGAATAGCAGCAAATTACTAGTATTATTGAAAGATCAGGTTCATCTCTTCGATTCTACGCACTCAATCCAAGCTTTGTAAACCTGACTGGGGTTGAACGAATAGTATTGACGATACTAGTTGTTTGGCATTAATTTAGACTAAATATATTTTATTTATAATCGATTTTATTGTATAAACTCATTTATGCATTTTTGTTGCTTAAAATTTATATTCTTAAATTTGTTATGTCGAAGACGTTTAATAGGTATAGGTCTAGTGTTTTAAAGAATTCTTTAAGGCACTTGTGCTATTTCTTTATTATTAATGTGTGACCTACGTAAAAGAAATCAATCAAATTGATGTGGAATTTCGTTGTGCGTTGTTTAGTTGTATTAACGGATAGTTTAGAAGTAAATATGAATATTCAATGAAATAAATATATTGGACCTAGCTTTGAATTACAATTCCTTAAACTCTGTGTAATTTTGGGAAAAAGTTGTAATTCTTTATCTCTCTGAATTTTAAAAAACGATGATTTTTTAAGATTTTTGAATTAATTTATTTTTTAATTCATAAAATCTTGTTGAAAACATGGTCTATAAGCATTATTAAACAAACGTGCTTCATTAAAACACTCGCCTTGCTCGTGACTTTAAAACTTCCTAGTGTTTAATAATGTGAAATAAGTATTATATACATTTCATATATTTAAGATAAACAGAACCGATTAAAAAATTTTCTATAAAAATTTAAGTAATAAATATTACAATAATTATAAAATAAAGAGATCCTTGAATTATTAATAAATTTATGATTGAAGTAGAACTAATGGCAAATAAATAATTCTATTATTTTCTTTAATCAGGTGATTGACAGGAAAGTGCGTGAACTACAGGTGGAATCGGAGCTGCTGCCGTTAAACACACCCGCCTTTCAGTTGAAGGACGCCGGCTACAGGGGCCTGATTGTGTCGGGCGGGCCCAATTCCGTGTACGATGCGGACGCCCCGAGCTACGACCCCGCCATCTTCCACCTCGGCATTCCGGTCCTTGGCATCTGCTACGGCATGCAGATCATCAACAAAGAGTTCGGAGGCACTGTACATAAGAAGGACGTGCGCGAAGACGGGCAGCTACTCGTCGAATTAGATGTCACCTGTCCACTGTTTCTGTAAGTGGGATTGTAATAGTTTTAATTTAGTTGTGATGATTAAAAAAGGAGAGTAAAGAAAGGGGGAATTCTATAGGATTCAATTTCCCTTGATACAACTCTCCTAAAGAAATGGTCTTTATTCAATAAAGACCTCGGTGAGAACAACTTGACTATTTCACAGATCAAATGTCAAGCTACACGTTGCCAAACAATCTTTTTGCTGAAATTGTTGTACAATTTGTAGATCGTTGCTCCTATTTTATTTATTTCAATCAAGAACATACATTGATAATTTTCTAAAAGCGTGTCATTTGCTTTATATGATTTAAGTTTTTCATCATGTCCGAATTAAAACCGTGCTTTACACTAAGGCACCCTCTTAAAAATACAATAAAAATATATGAATATAATTAGGAATTAATCTATCTTAGAGCCTAGATTATAATAAATATTAAGTCTAACGTAGTGATCCCGCCCTTTCATCTGAAGATCTATTGTCCTTCCTCATGTGCCCTACAGGGTGCCCATAAGTATTACTCCTTGTAGGAAATTCAAAACTTAGTCTAACTTATGGGTTTGTAGTGGCGTTGCTTTAGACAATACGTTGTTTTTAGATGTCTTGTAGAAGATGAAGAGGAGTTTCCTCTCCATCCCCACAGAACCATTCTCCTCATGTGCTTGCCAAGTGTACAATGCCCTGTTAAGAAGCCTGTGACAATTCTGATTTTGTCTCTATTGAGGTATATGATTTTAGAAATAAATGGGTTTAGAATAATTTTGTTCAAGTATGGTCTTTAAAATCAATTACTTAAAAGTTTAAATGGTAAAAAGTCCTGGAAGTGATCAGGTGAGCTATATTTCAATTTAATAATATGGCTCTTAAATAACTTCCAAAATTAATACAAGAAGAGATGACTTATTTCTTTCAAAATTGTTATAAATTTATATTTTGAGAGGTTGTCTCTTCTTTCAAAAATAATTTTAAATTTAAAAGAACTGTATGACAGCCATATGTCGCTCCTCGTATATCGCCCTAGCTTTCCATGCTTATCACAATTTCTAGCCCTTTCTAACTTGTTGTATCTTGGTCGTGAGCGTTAGGATGAAAAAGGATAAAAGTGTAATTAGGCCCGCCATTCATCACCGCACACTAGGGCATTATAGGTCGTGTCACTCTACAGTAGAAGTTTAATATTAGTATATTAATATGTACAATTAGTTTGGATTGTCAGTTAATTTCAAACTATACAATTTGATTTATATTATGTTTTATAATATAATTTGGAAATACACATAAAATATGGAAGTGATCAGGTGAACTATTTTGAAATTTTGTAAAATAGCTCTTAAATAACTTCCAAAATAAAATTGAGATTTGATGACCCTTTATTCAAATGATTATTTCATTTGTTAAAAATTGTCTTTTCTTACAAATACAAAACTAATTTGGAATAAATATTTGATTAGGAGAAGTTTTGTAGTGAGTTGTGTAGCATTATATATCATTTTAAGAACTGAAAAAGTCAATCGCAATCATAATATATTCTGGAAGTGTTCAGGTGAGTCTTTTATCACACCAGTAAATGGCTCTTAAATATCTTCCAATATTAAATTGAAATCAAATGACCTCTTAACGTGATGATTCTTATCATTTCGTCTCGTCGTTTTATTTTACATAAATAAAAATAAATTGAAATGATTTTCTCTTTATCATAAAATCCTTATTGATTTTTGTTATTTTTTTCTTTAAAATTGCAGCCGATTAAATAACACGGAGCAGGTGCTGTTGACCCATGGTGACAGCGTGGACAGAGTGGGCGATAGGTTGAAGGAATCGGCCAGGTCGAAGGGGACTGGCATTGTGGCGGGCATTTTCAATGAACAGCTGAAGATTTACGGAGTCCAATTCCATCCCGAGGTGGATCTAACGCCCAATGGTAAAGAAATGCTCTCTAACTTCCTCTTCGATATATGCGGAGTTTCGAAGCAGTTCACCATTAAGAACCGCAAAGAAGACTGCATCAAGTACATCAAAGAGCAAGTAGGATCTAAGAAAGTTTTGGTGAGTTTTTCCACTTGGTTTGGGAAAGAGTTTGGATTTTAATTGTCAATCGTGTCTTTTTGCAGTTGTTAGCAAGTGGAGGCGTCGATTCAACCGTTTGTGCATTACTACTAAATCAGGCATTACCTTCAAGTCAAATTATTACCGTACACATCGATAATGGTGAGAATGTGCTTATTTTGTGAGATATTTGATACTATTGTTTTCATTTTATATTTGAAGAAAATTGAAAAGGGTAATAATGTTCAAGTTAATAGTTATTTTCAACATTGTATGGAAATTGCTTAGTGTTCAGCATCCGAGGAAGAAAGTTTGTCGACCCAAGGGCACCGAGAGTCGCAATTCTANGGCGCAATTCTTCCGAGATGCTGAAAAGTCCAATTTCAATACAATGTTGAACAATATTTTACATTCTGATAAAAAATAATAGCAAAAATCGCAATTAAAGTGTGTCATCTAGTAATCATTGGAAATGACAATCATTAAAATTTAATTGGGATGCTTTATTAAATTTTGATATGAAGAAGGAGAAAACATTTTACCGGGATGTGGAAATTTCCTTATGACACCGTTTCTTCTTCTTTTCTCTTCTTGGCGCGAAGAAATATCATTGGTAGATCACCTTTTTTCGGGCGTTCGTTCCTTTTTTACGACTGCAGTAACAAAATATTTTGATTTTTTGCCCCAATAAAGTTGGAACAAGGTGTGGTTTAGGAATTCTTTTTTTATTTAATTAGGGCTTGACTATTAAGTCCATTTAAATTTATAAGTACAAACGAAAGGAAAAATGTTGCCAAACGCAGTGATATTTTTTAATTTAACTGATTCAGATCGGAAATAGGGTTTTTTGGCGATTAAAAATTGGTTCCAACTTTACAATTTCTATTACGGAAACTCCTCATTCTAATGTGAACGCGCTATTAAAACCTTACTATTGACTTTTTTCACGCCATTTAAAGTAATTTTCTTCAATCTAACTCACTAGCCACTAACCAAAACAGTTTGACATTCCGGTGATGACGTAAACAACAACAACAATTAGCATGACTTATTATGTTCAGCTACTTCCTTGCTTTAATAAATATAAATTATTTTGTATGAGATTCTTTTTTGTTTTTTAATTTAAAATAAAACAAATTAAACTTTCAAATAGATTTCTTAAAAGGACACTACAATTTAAAGTTCGTAAATTGAAAACTGTATTTGGAAGTGATCAGGTGAGCTATATTTTATTTTTGTACTATGGCTCTTAAATAACTTCCGAAATTAAAACAAGTTAAGATGGCCCTTTATCAAAATGATCGGTTCACTTTTGAGAGTTGTCTTTTCTTACATTTTATATATGGTTTAATCATTTTGTACATTTTTTTAAAAAATAATTACATTAAAGTGTAACATATTTCAAATAACAACAACTTGTCTTTCCCCATTTCTAGGATTTCTACGGAAGAACGAGAGCGACATGGTGGAGAAGTGTCTACGTGGAATAGGACTAGATGTGATCGTGAAACGAGCACACTTCCAGTTTCTGAAGGGGACGACCACGGTGAAGCTGCCCGGGTCGACGTACAGCACGGACACGCAGATGCTGTGCATGACGACGAACCCGCAGGACAAGCGCAAGATAATCGGGGACGTGTTCATGAAGGTGACTGACGAGGTGATCAGGGACCTGAAGCTGAACGCGGACGAAGTGATGCTGGCCCAGGGCACGCTCAGGCCCGACCTGATCGAATCGGCGTCGAAATTGGTCAGCTCAAATGCGGACACAATCAAAACGCACCACAACGACAGCGAACTGGTGCGGAAACTGCGAGAAGCCGGCCGTGTCGTCGAACCCCTAAAAGACTTTCACAAGGACGAGGTAATTATATCACAATTTACTATGGACATTAAATAATAGTTATTTAAACAACGTGTGGAAAATGACCATAATTAAACACGAGTAAAGTATTAGAAAACGAAAAATATGAGTTTTCTCAAAGATACGGGTGTTTAATTAAATGTTTTTCCTTCCAGTCTACTACTAGATTTTATACAAATCGTTAATTTGCTATTTATTTACGGACTATGAAGTAAAGAATACTAAATAAGAGTCTAAACATGCAAAATTAAGGAAAGTAGTTGCCAATCGGATAGATCTTTCGGTTTTAATTTTTCAATATACTTCTCATACCGGAACTCAGAAACAGCTATTGAGTAAATCTTTTATTGTAGACAGTTAATGGAGAATATTGATTGAATCAGTGCTAATCAAAGAAACATTTTTGTAAAATCAGGTGAGCTATATTTTATTTTTATAATAAGGCTCTTAAATAACTTCCGAAATGAATACAAGAAGAAAAGACTTATTTCTTTCAAATTTATTTATTAATCTTTTGAAAGGTGGTCTTTTCTTACAAAATTAATTTGACTTTTCAAAAGCACTGTTTGACAACCATATATGTCCCTCATTTGCATATCTATCTAAATCAATTTCTATCCCTATCTCAAAGGCGCTCAACCTTAACTAAGTTGTCCAAATATTAGCAGTTGAATGTGTGACGTCATCGACTCTGCTGTAACTCATTGTTTTAATTTTGTATGAACTCGAAATGAGGACTAGACCCATATGTATTGTTATCTAGATACTACATTGTATCGAATTTAATACTATTTCTTTTAAATTTCAATACTTTTTGACCAAATATGATGAGAAAATTTTTGCGATATTTTGCCCATTTCGGCTCAGAATAACGGACATTTAGCATATTAGAGCCAAAGAATATTGTCTTGGGTTGTATTTATGGTATATAACTACTTTAAAAGTCTTTTTTCATAAAATTATCATTAATTTCCTTACATACAGTGAAGTCGATGGCGTTTCCACTACTACTACCACCATAGATCTGGATAACCTTATTGTTAAGTTAGCGTTGCCCTATATAAGTTGTATCGATACTGATTCCTTTAAATGCCCGTCTTTTATGCCGCACACTAGGGCATTATAGGTCAGGTCGCTGCACCGGAGAAGAATAATGTTAGTATATTAATATGTACAGTTAGTTTGAGTTCTCAGTTAATTTCGAACTATATTCGATAAGATTTATATTATGTTTCATAAAATTGTTTGGAAATGCTTGTAAAATATGGAAGTGATCAGGTGAACTGTTTTAAAATTCTGAAAATAGTTCTTAAATAACTTCCTAAATAAAATTGAGATTTGATGATCTTTTATTCAAATGATTATTTCATTTGTGAAGTATTGTCTTTTCTTACAAATATATTTTGGAATAAATGTGAGGATAGTCAAATATCAGTGTAATTTGTGGATTTGTTGAAAAATTGGGCTAATAAAACACTTGATTGTCTTACAGGTACGACAGTTGGGCTATGACTTGGGCCTGCTGCCAGAGATCGTAGAACGGCACCCGTTCCCTGGTCCAGGACTGGCGATTCGAATTTTGTGCGCGGACGAGCCGTATATCGAGCGGGATTTTAGTGAGACACAGGTGATTGCGCGCGTGATCGTTGACTACAACCAGAAGGTGGAGAAAAACCACGCGCTGCTGAACCGCGTCTCCAACATCACGTCAGCCGAGGACCAGTTGGAGCTGCGCCGGATCTCGAGCTCCATCAAGCTGACGGCGACGGTGCTGCCGATCCGGACCGTGGGCGTGCAGGGCGACAAGCGGTCCTACAGCTACGTGGTGGGACTGTCGAGCGAGACGGAGCCCAACTGGCACGACATGTGCTTCCTCGCCAAAATCATCCCCCGCATCCTGCACAACGTGAACCGCGTCTGCTACATCTTTGGCGGACACGTCAAGTTCCCCGTCAACGACATCACCCACACACACCTGTCCCGAGTCTCGGTGGCGCGGCTCCAAGAAGCGGACGCCATGGTCATGGATGTGAGTAGTTTCCATTCAATGCATTGGGATAATTGTTATTTAAACTACTATGGATGAAAATGAACCATAATTAAAAATGAGTCAAATTCTTCAGGTTATTAAACATAGCCACGAAATTGGTTAACTCGGGACCATCGCAATCCAGTATAAGCAGTAATTTTTTATTTTCAAAATTCATTTCACTTGTATACCAATTTCCAATTAATATTTGTGAGGAATCATTTACAAAATAATATCCCCGGCCTCAATTGTCGAACAACTATTATCGTCAATACTATTTGTTCGACGGAAACAAGTTTTCTTGGATGGGATGCACAAAATCTAAGATGCAAAACTCATCCAGTTTTTACAATTTAGATGTTTATTTGCTATTTTATCACAAAATATTAAGTAAAGAATAAGTTAGAAAACAGTCTTATACTAAATTCAATTTTAAACTCAACCAATTATGAAAGCGAATAGATCTTTCGGTTTTAATTTTGCGATATGACACGAAAATAAAGCACTATAAGAACAAATTTACTTTGCTTCAAAGCTAAGATCTGAAATTATAATTTTAGTAATTTAATTTAGGGTATCTACACAATTTGTATGCATTGAAAAATGTATAATCCAACAGTGTTTAAGTATGAACCACTTTCAGAAAGACGCATTTGCTACTAAGTTTGAAGATTTCCAATTCAATTGTATAAAGTATTGATTAGAATGGTTGAGAATAAGATTAGGTGTATTTTGTAAGTTTAGAGATTTAATTCAAAATTAGAATGATAAATAGGTATTTTCGTTTCAAGGCATTTAAATTTCAAGAGTGTTGGTTATGTTAGAAGAAGAAATTTATTTTTAAATGTGTTCGAAATTGTTTCTTTTAAACTTAGAAATGGTTTATTTTACTTGAATTAACAATTTGATTTTTCTTTCCAGACCTTAATATCGTCCTGCTGCATAAAATTAATTTCGCAGATGCCAGTAGTATTAGTACCGTTGCATTTTGACCGAGATCCCGCGAACAGAATCCCCTCGTGTCAGCACTCGATTGTACTGCGGCCGTTTGCGACAAATGACTTTATGACAGGAGTTCCAGTGTTACCTGGCTCAAACAAAATGCCAATGATTGTGAGTTGACTTGAAGTTTATCCTTAATTATTTAGATTTTAAAATCGGAAGTGATAAGGTGGACTATTTGAATAATTCTAAACTAGCTCTTAAATAACTTCCAATATTAAAATTGTAATTTGAGGACTTTCTAAGGACGATAATTAGTATTGTCTCTCTTTCCAATTTTTAAACATTTTAATACATTTCTATACTTTTTTTTCTAAGACCTAACAATAGTATTAATTGGTTTCTCCTTTGATTGCAGGTGTTGGAAAAAATAGTCCGTGATATTCTGAAAATTCCCTGTATATCGAGGGTAATGTATGATCTGACGCCGAAGCCGCCCGGTACAACCGAATGGGAATGATTTTCTTTAACAGTTTTTCGTTTTTATATCTAAACTAAAATACAGCTATACACACACTATTACAATGAATATTGCTATTTTTTAAAAAACAAAAAAGGATAAAAATAAGATCATCTTTATCTCAAACAAAAAGAGTTTTCAATAAAAAATAGAAGAAAAACAGCAAATTATAAGAATGTGTATGTAAAAGAAGTGCGAAAAATTAAACACAACTTGAATAGATCGAATCCAAAATAATCGTTTAATTGAAATTGTAAATGCAGCAGGCACCGGGCCACAATAATAACAAAACCAGTAAACAGAAAAAGATTTTTGCGTAGGTGGGAAAGATGAGGTATGTTTTGTATGAGCGAGCGATTCTATGGAAAGCCAAGAAAAGAGACAGGGACAGACTTGTGTAAGTGTGTATTAATAAGAGGCGAGGAAAATGGACTGTGTGCAACAGAAGAAAAAAGAAAAACATGAGACATAACTTTATAATGTAGTAGGTTAGTGCCGGTAAAAAAGTTAATTTTGTTTTTTTTTCTGTCGAAAACTACTACATGTTTATGTGTGTGTGCAAATTTCGGTTTAGACCACAATGGAGAGACAGGAGGAGAATGGTGATTTTACTACAGTGACCGATATAATTCCTCGGAAACTCTGACTCACACTTGACGATTTTGAAAATTTGCCAAGTGATGCTTTCTCAGAATAATAATAAAAAAATAACAAAAATATACTAATAAAAACAAAATCAAGTGGGCAATGCACAACAGTGTAGAAAAGCATAAGTGTGCTGAAAAAAAACTCTTTCTCTCAATCGATGATTTCAGACATTATCGACAATCCACGATTTATGTTTCAATGAATGGGCGATCGTCGTGGGCTGCTTTACGATGAGAATGATAAATAATTCGCCCAAATATGGAACCATATGGTCATGTCCAATAAGAAATCCATTCACACATACAACAAAAATTAAACCATTGTGCAAGGCAAGCGCGGCGACTACTATGATCCAGTCCAGTGTTTTCTTCGGTTCGCGGTGAACAGTCTCAGTTTTGTTTTTTCTAAATAGAAACAAAAAAAAAAAAAAGATTCACCATTTGTTTCATTTTTTTATATAAAAAAATATATATATGAAAAGAAAAGTGAAAAATAGCTTTTTACTGTGACGGAAAATAGATAAATAATTAAACCAAGAGCACAGTGTGTGTTTGACGAAATAAAAATTTATATAAAAAAAACAAAAGAGAATTGAAAATATGTTTAAGAAAATGGAGCAGAAACAGGAGTGATTGATAAAGAAAATCAAGTGAAAAACAGATATGAGACACACACAGCATAAAGTTAGACATGAATAAAAATTGTTAATGGTAAATAATAAATTATTTAACAAGAAAATGATCGAGTGTTCTTTTTAAAGTGACCAAAGTTGTTTACTATTTTTGGGTGTTTTGTTTTCGTCAATATCAACGGGTTTTGCAAAAGAGAAACGATTTGTTCGTGGGATTCTGTATAAAGTGCATTTTAAGGAAAGATGGTTTCTATAATTAAATATTTTACTTATACCGTCAACTTGGTATTTGTCGTAAGTATAAAATTAAAACTATCAGTAGACTTTTCAAAACGTTTGTTTCATAGGTTACTGGGATCTATGCGACAGTACTCGGAACTATTTACACCTACTACTATCGAGACTTTTCTTCATTTACAAGTAAGGAATTATTTTATAATTCCATTTATCTTATTATCTTTTAAATGTAAAAATAAATCAATTAAATTGAGAATAATATTAAATTTTTTATTTGACGTCTAAAAATTATTTCTGAAATTGTGTTATTTATTTGGATTTTTATATTAAATTTTCAGAGGATATAGTATGGATTGTTCCGATGGTTTGGACAATGCTGGGTGTGGTGATGATTGTATTGGGACTGTTTGGCTGTTGCGGACTGCCGATGCGAAAGAAAACTATTGCTATTGTATTTTACCTGATCGCCAACGTCGTGATATTTAGCGAAATTGCTTTGGGAATCTTCTGGGCGATGATGTGGGAGAATTACCCTTCCTATCTAGAAAAGCCTTTCGAAGTTGCATTTGCCAATCATTCAGGAATGGACGAACATATGTCTTGGATTCATATTCACACGGAGGTAAATAATATATAAATATATGTCTTATTATTCCTTTTTTCCAATACATTTCATTACAACACAAGAACAAAAGACACTATCAAAGCAAGCTTTGTATTAATATTAGAAACCATTGTTAATAAAATGGATTTTCAGCTCATTGCCAATTCCCATTACATTCTAATGAATTATCGTATTTTAATCAGTTTTAAAATAAATTGAGAGGTGTTGTTCACAATAATTACTAAACATGCTGATTTTGTCTAATTTTTATTTTGTACAAGAAGATTCTTATATTTCCCCCCTTTCAATTCCTGTAAAGAACATGGAGAGTCTAAACCTCAACCAACGGGCTTGGACTTTTCATGGCTATTTGTTTTCAGTTTGTAATTAGTCCCCTAGACTAGTTGAAAAAGGACTTAGTCAATCCTACCCGCCCAGGGATCGAACTCATAGCCTCCGAGAAGGCAGTCGGACGCGTTACCACATCGGCTACGAGGCGGGTAGATCCTTATATAGGGCATTAATAAAGAAAAAGTTTTAAAATCATGATCGTAGCACAAATACTACAGAGTGACATTATAATCAATAAAGCTTAGTCATCGTGCTTTATACAAAACTTTATGTAAAAAACATAAAATCGTCAAATAATTAACGACTTTCTGAAACCTGCTAAAGTTTCGGATTTTAGCTCTCTGAGCGATCTATTTTCTTGCAACGGTTCCGGAGACTTTCTTCAGTTTCGGCACCATTTTGAAGAAAAAATTGTACAATTTTTAATCCTTGTCGTTATAAGGGCGAAATAGTAACCGAAAACCGTTCAAATAGAGACCGTTGAATCGGTCAATTTTTAAAAAAATAGTTTTACGTGAATTTGTAAGAAAAGTGCACAAAACAACTTTTTTGTCCTTTTTAACTTGGAAACGATGAAAAACTCGTCTAACGACTCGTACAAGAAAAATACAAATTATTAATATATTTAAACATATTCTGTCTCGTATATTTATTTTATTGTATTACAAAAATGAGTTTAAAAATAGTTATTTATATTAGGAATGTGTGAACTGAAGGTTTTTTTTATTATGAGTAATTTTTACGAATAATAAAAAAAAGTCCTTTTTTTCATTCAAAGCAGTGAAAAAAGTACTTTTTTCACTTCTTTTGTGAACTAGAGATTGATGAAAAAATGTGGCACTTCACATACAGAATTGCAAAAATTTAATTACGTTTAAATTGATTAGAATTAATAATTATCATAACTTTCAGCTGAACTGTTGTGGTGTGGAGGGACCAAAGGACTTTTTGAATACTTTGGGTGGAATTCCTAGGGAATGCTGCCCTAGTATGCCGTCCCGAAGTATGGTGCCCAATGCGTCTTGCACTTTGGACAACGCGATCACCGTGGGCTGTAAGAGAGTGCTGCTCGATAAAATGAAATCGGACGCGTATGTCATTATCATCTCGAGCATTCTGAGCGGATTGATTAAACTGGCCTGTCTTCTGCTGAGCTTCGTGATCAAATTCGATGAAGTCATTCCAGAGGAGTACCGACGCGAAGCTGGAGCCGCCTACTACTTTTCAAGCGACGACCCCGACAAAAATACTCAATAATATCGAAAGCGACTGACATTTTTATTGCTTTTCCGTTCTGTGAATCTATTAACGTGTTAGTTTTTTGTAAAAATAAAATACAAAGATTGAAACCAATTTGCGATCTATTGTTCGTTTTAAATGAAATGTTAGAAAATAACATACAAAAGGTCTAAAATTTATGAAATATGTGATTTGAAAAGGGTTCTTCATGTTTTGAATAGACGAATATTTAAAAGTCTAATGGGGTAATACGACTAAAATAAAAATAATGTAGGTTTTTCTCAAATCTAATTAGAGGTTGAGCGGTAGTAATTTGTTGGTTTTTCTATAATATAAAAATTTTGATTTTTTCCTATCCTTTCTCATTATGAAAATATAAAAAAATGGAATAAAATATCAAAATATTAATTAGTTACGGTCTTTAAAAGCTAACGAGCTGCAGCTGATTGAGGTCTTTGAACGGAAAATTCTGCGTAAGATATTTGGACCAGTACAAACCGATAATGTAGAATACCGTATCAGATTCAACCATGAATTAGAGGACCTCATCAACGGACAAAACATCAGAAGATTCGTCAAGGCCCAAAGACTGAAGTGGCTGGGGCACATTATCCGAATGCCTAGCAGTGCAACAGTCCAAAAGGTGTTCAATACCAACCCTGATGGTAGAACGAGGAGAGGGCGCCCCAGGAGACGATGGCTGGTGGCAGTAGAAGATGACCTAACCAAAATGGGTATAAACAACTACAGAACTGCGGCGCTGGATAGGGAAATCTGGAGAAAAATTGCGGAGGACGCACTGGCTCACACCGAGCTGTAAGCGAAGGAAGAAGAAGTTACGGTGCTCACGTATGGTTATGAGAGCTGGACGCTAAAGCAAGCCGACGAACAGAAACTTCAACGATGCGAATGGAAGTTTATTAGAATCTTCGGAGAAGGAGTACAAGACCAAGATGAACAATAAAGACTAAGATTAATTTTAAATTGGACGCTCTTTTAAAGGAAAATACCGTTAAAAGTTTTATAAAATTTCACACATCGCATGATTGATAACAGAGCTCCAAAACTGCTTCTGAAGGGAGTTGTTGGTAAGCGAAAGAAGGGACATCCTCGTCGACGAAGGCTCGACTGCGTGGCAGAGGACTATGGACGTACATGACTGGTAAGAAAAAGCAGCAGACAGGCCTAAATAGAAACGAGTTGAGGCGGTGGCTAAGGTTCCCCGTGAACTATAACGCTAGACGAAGAAGTTGTAAATGTTTAAACACTAGCCACTAATCAAAGCCAATAGAGTCATGAGTGGAGTGCAAAAAACGTTATGTCCTGCTCGGGCGTAAAGTCCTATTTTTAACTCGGAAACGATGAAATACTCGCCTAAAAGCCGGTTGACTTTACACCCTTGTTGCTCAAATAATTATTTTTAATGGGAAAATCTAGAAAGAAAACATTCGCAAACGTCGAATATTTGAACTGATGTGTTCAATTAATCGATATTAAACCTAAAAAAAATATAATTTGAGTACAATTATCTTTAATAATAAAACTTCAGTTTCGAAATGCCCTTACCATAAAAATAGTTATTTATGTAAAGAATGTAATGTACTGTTTGGTTGCACGACAAATGAATGTAGTTGAATGAATATTGTTGGAATCTATTAGAAGAAATCAAGGTTTTAAATTACATTTATAAAGTCAGATAAATAAATCAATAAAAACAGATAAAAAATTTTCTGACTCTTTTTGAGAACTTGAATTTTACGTACTGAAAAAATTATGCAAAATTGCAAAAAATATGTTAAATTAAAAACCAGGTAAATTTGAATTTCAATAATCTATTAACCAAAATAGACCATAAATTAAGGATTATCAAATCCTCAAATATCATCCATAAGAGCATGGAGCATAACAACTGAATAGATGTTATCTCCCAATTCGGACATTGCTCTTGTTGGAGGATAAATTTCCTGAAATTGTATACAGCATCCAGCAATGAGCACAATCAGGCTCACTAATGCAAACATAATGGCAATTGTACAGACAATAATCGAGTCTCTGATCATGTTTCTGTACAGTTTCTCTTTACATCCATCATTTTTGGATTCGTTTTTGGTTATCGATTTAGTGTTCATCATCAAAAGTTCCACAGTCGAATCTTCCGAAATGTTTTTACTGCAAGAAACTGGAATTTGAAGGCCTACTTTGATGTAATCTTCAGGACCACTCACTCCACAGCAGTCCATCTGTAATTATATTGATTTAGAAAAGATAAAATTTGAAATAATTGTCTTAAAACCAAACATTATACTGAATTGTGGTCCATTCCAATCTCCTTTCTTCCATTTTGATTTGTTTAAAAGCTTCTTTAATAGGATGTTGAATAAAGTCGTTATAATTGGGAATATTGTACAGCCAAACTATGCTTAATGTGATCTTGGTCAAAATTATAATTGCAATTAATCCAAAGTAAAAGAACGATCCAATCCGACTTTTCATTGCCAATCCAAAACAGCCTCCCAATCCCAAAACCAGAGTCACAAATCCACATATTGTTAAAATAAGGAATACAATGCCAATTTTGTATCCTGCAAAATACAACAGTTATAATATTTGATTCAAAATTTAAATGAAACATACCAACAAATGATTCGTTCCTTAAATAAATCCCAGTAAAAACAGCAAATATGATAAATTCCAGGATTCCGATCGTCTACAATAATAGGATATTATTTAAGGAATTACCAAATCTACGCAAATCATACTTTACCAGGAACACAGCATTGATAACCACTGTATAATACCTTTCTATTGTTATCATTTTTAAGTTGTTTATTCTAAACATGCTCAGGTTGACATTCAAGTGAAGGATAATAAACAGGCTACTTGTATCATAATGTAATAAATCTTTAATATACACCCCGTTGCAAGAAGTTGAATACAGTAATTTTATTGAATTCAACCATCAATATCTCTGGTATTTTCCATAATTTTAAAAACTCCTTTGGCAATGGGATTAAAAAGTTCAATGAGAGTATAAATATGAAAAATATTGGAATTAGGTTCATCACAGCTACTTCTAGAAAACAAAAATCAGCGCGGCGCCATTTTGGCCCCTGTAAAAACGTTGCAGAAAGTTTAATACACTCCCGTTTTTGGTGGGATACTGTTGCTTTTTTCGGGATTTAAGTAATAGAAACTATTGATATTCTATTCCTTTTGAATTAAATAACTTTAAAACAGTATTAATTATATTTAAAAATATGCTTTTATTGATAAATATGGGGGAAAATTGGGTTTCAAGCATTTTTGAATAAAATTGTATATAATCTTTTAAAAATAACACCAAAAGCACTCACAATTCAAAATTCTAATAATTTACTAAAGATTTATTGAAATAATTGTATGATTTATTGCGCAGAATGCATTGCAAAATAAAAAAAATAGCAATTTTTTATAGAAATATCAAGAGATTTTGTAGGGACCTCGTAATATCTTTGAACTATCGAGAATAGACTGCAATTATATGCAATTAACTCATTCATTGATATTTCGAACTAAATCCCTACAAATAATCATATGGACACAATTACCCAATTAAAAGGAACTCATCGGCGTCTAACACTCGACAATTCATAGTTACATATTTGTTTTTGCAGTATTTCAGGCGCGTCTTTTCTTTAAAATGTTATTTAGCAGCAATAGAACCACTTAATAATTTGAACTCTCGATAATTTGAAATATTTTAAAGGTCCCTAGAGTTTTGAATTATCAATCAATAGGCAATTGATCCGCCATTCGGCAACCCCGTTTATTAGGGCAGTATAGGTTAGACATAGTATATGGACGGGCATTAGTATTAGATATCGAGATGTGTTGCTAGTTAGGTAAGGGATTTTTTTAAAGTATAAAACCCAAAATAAAAAAAATATTCAATTTTATTGAAATGGTTAGAATTAAAAAATAAATAAAAACGAATAAAAAAAACATAAATTTATACTATAATTTTCTAAAACAGTGGATGTTAATTTAAAAATATCAGTTTAATTTTTCACTATAATTTAAAATAATAAATAGTCTAATGCACAAGAATATACTTGGACCGATCCAATCTTTTGAAAATGTTAAAGATAGATAGCTTTAACATTTTCAAAAGTATTTCTTCACTGCAATCAAAATTTCTTGTAAATTAACACAAAAATATCTTAAACATCTGTTATTTTCTCTGTGTAAAGTGAATCACTTTTATTTGGTACAACATAAAATGTAGATTAAAATGGAATAAATACAATAAATATAATCTACGGACAAAGAGTAGAAATCTCTGTTGGCTAAGAGATTTGGGGCATAATTTTAAATTTAAACTAATAATAATAATAAATACGTGGTATATTGCAACAACAGGAGTCCAATCTCGATCGATAAGACGACAACGATGACTAATGGAATGATAAGTAGACCGAAATGACGAGAACGATTACGAAAATGGATCCAATTCCGTACAAAATGGCCTTTTCCCTGATCGACCGCAGGATCATCGTGTTGACAAGCCGGGACGATCTGCCCAGTTCTGCGTCTGTATCCCGGAGCTGAAGGAATTAAGAAAATTTTAACCATATTATGAGAAATTTTAAAATTAATTATTTACCCTCGCTCTCGTTTTTTTAATAGAATCCCTTTGATCAGCTAAATCCCTCAATGTTTGGTTTGCAATTTGTTCCGTTTCAACGACAATTTTGTAGCCTTCATTTAACTGCTTTCCTGTCCTTTCCAGTCGTTCTGAATTGTCCAAAAGCCTCTGCTTTGACTGATCCCTGATTCCAATTTCATCGAAATCGTCATAACTGCTGTCCTGCTGAAGGTCCACGGATTTCTGCTTCTGGAAATCATCCTGCAACCTCTTCAGTTCCGCCTGATAGCAGTTGTACCTGTTGGTAAGTCCAGCTTGAGTCTGACTAGGAGCTTCTCGGATTTCCAAAGAAAATTGTTCCAGCTGTTCAAAATTCAATATGTTACACAAATCCTCCAATTAACACCAATTCAACTATTACCAGTTCTTTAGCCTCTTCAATGTTATTATTTATCTTCGACACGTTATCCCTAAAATCACCTAGAATTGTAAAAAAAAGATTAAAATACAAAATAAACAACAAAAAAATTCAAAACAATTACCAGCCCCCAAAAGTTTCATTTGGGCGATTTGTGAGGTGATTTCTGCTATCAGAACAGCATACTGCTTTTCGTAGTCGTCTAATAAGGTCATTTTTACGATATTTCAGGTCCTTATTTTAGGAAAAATGATAAAAACAACAAATCCAGGGTTGCTTTACAAATAGTTTTTACGGAACTCCGAATAACCAAAATTATTAATATTTGGTTAAAGATTGCGCTCAGCGGCACTGAAAAAGACGGTTTCTATTTTGACGAGCGTTTTCTCTCTCTTTTACTCCGGGCATCTCTTTCTTGTATACACGTGTGAGCGAAACTCCGCAGAAAAAGTGAGTTTATTCTGTGAATACTGGCTTAAAATGGACCAAATGGATGTTAAAACATGCTTCTAATTGTGGTTGACCGTAATCTGTGACTGAGAAATGGGGATATTGAGGGAATTTGGTTAATTTCATATGTTAAAGTGGCGGTGTGTTTTGTCCAGTATTTGCGTGTTTTTAACCTCCATTTGAGATGAATGTGGTTTTAAATCTTGTCCAATATCTTTGGATTTGATGTTTTAATCAGTTTACCGGTGAATTATGGTTCTAATATGGTTATTTTGTCCATTGTTTGCAGATTGAAAGATGGTCCAGCGTTTGACACTCCGTCGACGATTGTCGTACAACACAAAGTCGAACAAACGACGAGTGTAAGTTAATTTGCACAACATCTATTCGAATGTCCGCTTAATATCTCTTCTCTTTCCAGTGTCCGCACACCGGGAGGTCGTCTGGTCTACCAGTACGTGAAGAAGCGCCGTAATGTGCCCAAGTGCGGCCAGTGCAAGGAGAAGCTGAAGGGAATCCGGCCCACAAGGCCCAGCGAGAGGCCCCGCATCTCCAAGCGACAGAAGACCGTGCGCAGGACCTATGGAGGCGTTCTCTGCCACCAGTGCCTGCGGGAGCGCATCCTCCGCGCCTTCCTCATCGAGGAACAAAAGATTGTCGTCAAGGTTCTGAAGGCACAGAAAGCCGCCTCCAAAGCCAAGTAAACACCCTTAAGCTCTACCCGACAAGAACCCACCAGGAGGATGTGATTTTAGTTTAGGAAACAAAACTATTCCAAAATAAAATTCATTCTCGTGGAAAATTTAGTGTTTTTTTTTTATTTCAGATTCATAATTTTTTAGGGTTAGGATAAGGTGACCAGATGACTTGATTTTTTTAACAATTTTTTTTAGTATTTTTATGTTTCAATTGTTTGCACTCGTTCAATTTATACAATTCCTTGTGATAATTAGACTTAAATTACTCTTTATCTTCAAGACAGGATAATCAGATTATTGATATCAAGCCAATAAAATTTTGTCCTGGGATTATTAATTTTGGCGCTAATTCGTTTTGAAGCATATTTTATCACATAATTTTAATGTTTAAAATAAATGAAACCATATATTTCCGCAATATTAATCAGAACCTTTAATAAACTCGTTGAGCTAAAACGTTTATACTTATAAAAGATCACTCATAGTTATTAGATATAACTATTCTGCATTGTTACAACATTGATTGTAAATATTTCTAGCTATTTAACAGACATTGTTCAGCAATTGTTTCAAATTTGATTCAATATGATTCTATAATAACTATAAAAGTTTTATGCATCAATGAAGTTGATTTTTTAAAAAAACATCCGTTTCGGTTGTTTTTTAAAATATAGGCACATTTTCCGCATAATTTTGCTTTTATCGATTTTGACTAGATCATTCAAGTTAATTTATACAATT
>JXOV01018321.1:291-10727 GCA_001014945.1 Clogmia albipunctata | reverse complement strand
GTTTTGACCTTAATTCACAGTGTATATCATGGACACCCTGTTATTTATTTCTTTTATGAAAATGCTACGTAAATTGATCTTGAAATTTAACAGAAGGTGTAATCGTGATGTTATTAGCATATTTTACGAGTGTATATGTTAATTCCATCAATCAATGATCATTTATATTGAATTAAATAATAATCACATTAATACGTTTTAATTTTTGTTGTATAATTTAAAAAATTTTCAACAATTTTTATTTCAATTTTTTTAAATTGACATTTACAACTTTTTAACAATTAAGATATTATTCTTAATTAAAAGCAGGCTAATTCACAATTATTTTAAGCAATCATAATATTTAAATCGACCATACAATAAAGATTTAACAACCTTGTCAATGAAAAGTCCAAGAATAAAGAAATATTTTGGATCAAATATAATATTTATCACTTTATCTAATATATAATCAAAAAATTTGATTAAAAAATATTGATACTAATTGTAGGTTTATTTATTTTCAAACATGTTAATGCTCCTTTTTTAAATCAATTAGAGTTGAAAATACAATAATTATTACAATTGCGCCGATTTTAAAGAAAACGTATTAGTTTCCCAATCACAATACAAAAATTTTGCTTTTGCGATTTAATTTCTATTCGACAATTGACACCTGAATGGGCTGGATATTTTTAACGAGTATTTTGTTTAAACTTTAAAGAGTTTCATTTAGGCCAAGATCTAATTATGATTACATTTTTCATTTTAATTTAGCAAGTGAAAACTGGCTAGTAGATCAGGGAAAACTGGACAAAGATCTCAAAGCTATTTTAAACTCGGTGTTTCACCTTGCAAAGTACTATTTATTATAAATATAATAACAATCAATGTTTCATTATTAGACCATTCAATAATTTCTTAACGAAATATAACTTTTTTTAGATCAACCCAATTATCGTCACCCGACGATGCAGGCGCCCAAAAATTGGTTTGCCTAAATTAAGGAGATTGAAAAATCGGATGTTTCTATTAGTAATTGGCTATCATTCAAAATTTGGATTAGGTTAAAAGTTATGTCTTCGTAGTAGTGGTTTGTTTCGCTGGATAAACGNTCAACCCAATTATCGTCACCCGACGATGCAGGCGCCCAAAAATTGGTTTGCCTAAATTAAGGAGATTGAAAAATCGGATGTTTCTATTAGTAATTGGCTATCATTCAAAATTTGGATTAGGTTAAAAGTTATGTCTTCGTAGTAGTGGTTTGTTTCGCTGGATAAACGGTCAATAAATAGACTCTATATAGAATCATTTGTTCATGGTTGAAAGAAGGCCTTTAAGTTTAATCGCTTAACGACTGTGCATTTTGTCACCATTGTTGCTCTTAAACTACACAAAATATTGGTCTCGGCTATGCCATACGACTGTGATTATGTCAGAGTAAATTTTCGGAGCAAACTCATCCCACTCTCCGAGGCGCAAATTGTTCGCCCCTTTTTGCACTCTCTCTTGCGCCGGAGGAGTTTATGTAAATCTTACGCTCTCTCCACCGAGCGGAGATGATGATAAAGCGCGTGTGGTAATATTAATAAGCACTATTTTCTTTCCATTTTATATAATAAATCATTAATGTATAAACAGTAACTACTTTATTGAATTCAATTTTTAAAAAACAGTAAAATAGGCAATTTGCCTTATGACCAAAAAGTTTAGAGGAAACAAACTCTATTAGTTTGAATTCAAACCGTTAACGGTAACTTTGCAAATTAAGATTTTACTTGAAACTTTTGTGTAACATATTAATTTTCCTTGTAAATAATGGAATTTAATTTGAAATTGTAAAAATTTCAGTGCAAAAAACGTTATGCCCTGCTCGGGTGTAAAATCCTGTTTTTTTACTCGGAAACGATGAAACACTCGCGTTCGCCTCGAATGTTTCACTCTCGTTTCAATCGTTAAAAAACAGTTGACTTTACACCCTTGTATCACAAATAACTATTATTAGTCAATGGTTGACTCGTATTAAATTTGATTGAGGAATGTATATATGGAAATACTTTATAACATTAAGTAAACAATTAGTAGTTTATTATATTTGAAGTTTATTGAATATTGAAAAGAAATACCTCAGCAAACAAACAGTAGTTATTGTTCAAAAACAATCCTCAAGATTTGTAGACTCATCTTAATGTTGGTACTTCAAATAATGAAATACTAATAAAAAATAGTATTCAATATTTCAACCATGAATAGTTTTGTTTGAGTTGCCACTATGAGAACCTCTTTGATTGAAGACTATTGCCTAGTCACACTTGACAATCATCACTACATTGTGTGTAAATTGAGATAAATTTAAAAATCATTTGATACTTTTATTAAAATTCAGATTTTTTATAAATAAAATATTAATCTAATTTCAAAATACGAATAATTAATAACTAAAACGTTGTTTATTTTTTAGAAACCTTCACCACCAATAGGAGGAGGAGGAGGAGGATTGGGCGTTTATTCGGGCAGTTTTGGTGGACCTCCAGGCGTGTTAAGTCCATATGATAATTTGGGAAAAAAGATTTAAGAAATCAGTACTAATTGTAATCATAAATATTTAATGAAAAACCTATTTTATTTAAACTCCATTGCCTTTTCTTTCCTAACAAAGTTCCAAACGAGGTGAAAAATATATGAGAAAAGGGGGATTGCAAATATGATTTTAGCAACTGTACATGATTGAGTTTCTTAACCATCATCCACATCGTCTCAGAGACGTGTTTTACATGCCTCTCAAGTGTGCTCTCGGTAAATATCGTAATTGGAAATCGCCAGTGTCTTTGTCTAAGTCTATTGTCCACTCCTCGGGTCTTTCGGCTCCGGGTATTTAATGCCGGATTGATGTTTGGACACGAGACATTGATCCGGCAACGAGATGGCTGTAAAGGTTGTGTTTGTCGTCTTGATCTGGGCAACGGTTTTCCATTGTAAGTCGAAAAAAAATAGAATTAGAAACGGATTTTGCGATTAATTTTCGATTATTTGCAGATAATTGCCATGCGGCTGGTGACCTGGATTCTGAATCGGAAATTGATTTGGAGAACGTGAAGAATCTGCCTCCATTTCCGACACTCGGTCCCAATGTTCTGGACCCAGCTGTGGTTGAACCGGAAGCACCGATCAACAATGAGATCAGCCAAGGATACGTGTATGAAAGACCAGAGAATCCGCTGACCTTGCCCCCGAGACCATCATCTACGACCACTGAGGCACATCCGATAGACGATCTGCCAGATGACGCCGTCCGCAGCTTAGACAAATAACCAATAAATCAATTATTAATTGAACAAACATGGCGTCTCATTTCGCATCTGATTTATAAAATTGAAAACCCTTTCTGTTCTCTTTTCTTCTTGTTTTATTTAATTTTTAATTCTTACAAAACTATTAAATACAAAATGTGTTCTATTGGATAATTAAGTCACAATCAGAGTAATTATCAGTCCCCAAAAATATTTTGGTCTGCCCTCTGAAGGCAGTTTTAATGGTGTGTTCTGTTTAGAATTTGCCGGATTGAACGGTAAAGTGGATTTTGCCGTCATCTCCCAGTTGAGAAGAGGTGTGCGTGAACTGTCCATTTTGAGTGCTCAAAGTCTGGGTCTGACCCGTCACTTTCACATCATCTCCGCCGAAACGATTATCCAAACTGCCACCACTGCCTCCGTTTCTGCAAAAAATAAAAAATCACCGAATTTTAACGATTTTGCAACTCTTTACATCAAAACAACGATAAAGTATAAATAAGATGAGTAAAGATGAGGTTACAAAACTGCGATAAACACGATCAATATTGAATGGATGAATGACAAACTGGCGATATGTTAATCTGGCTGAAAACTGGTTTGGTTTTCCCAAAACGATTCATTTTTTAGCGGCTTATTTTCGCGAAATGGAGTCGCGTGACAATAATTAAAGCGCAAAGTCCATCTCAGCTTGTATCACATCAAATCTGAGATTGATTTCGCCATTGTTCTTCAGCGGCAAAAGTTACTTTCTTTTATTAAAAGGCTTTTTACGAGAGAGGTATTTTTATTACACTTTAATTTAAAAAAAATAATAGTCATGTTTACAAAACAAAATTAATGATCATGTGTTCAAAGATAATGAATGAATTTTTTTAAAAATAGTTTTCGATCGAGAATTTGAATAAAAATCTTAAACATCAGAATGATTAAGCATTTTTCAAATTATTTCCGCTATAAAAAGTACATTTTAAATGTCTATATGCTATGCTCTTCTGATTTCACAACAACAAAAATACAAAATGAAAAAAAAACAATGTTTATTTGAAAAATAAAATCTTAAAGAAGCCCTGTATCTTTAACAATACTTATCGGCAGTGTTTTAATCAATAGTTTATGATTTTTAAGTTATCATTTCCACACGACATTACCGCGAGTACTGATAATTCATTTGCCAACCCTAATTTAGTGTTTGGTTTTAGTTTTTGTGTAATTCTGTATCGAAAAGTATCCTTTATTTTAACAGAAATTGCATGTGTATTGAACGCTATTTTCTGTAATTCTGAAAAAAATACCAGTTAATCGATAATTAAAACTAAAGACCTTTTTTCAAAATGTGGAACAAGTAAGACACAGTGTGTTTATTAGAGTGAGATGGAAATACTCACAACGAAATGGTTTGACCACAAAATGTAATTTCATTAAATTGATGACAATTTGCGTGCAAATTTTGAATTATTTCAGCACTTAATATTTTAAAGATGCTCTATACCTTTACCAATACTTATCGACAGTATATTAAACAATACTTTATTTTTTTTAAAAATTTATTACTATAAAAAGATTTTTTTATGAGTAAAAGTAATTACACTTACCAATCCTAATTTAGTGCTTGACTTTAATTAAATTTTTTATTAATAACACCCAATTTTGGTAACATAATTGTTAAAACTATAGACTTTTTACATTTTTCAATTAATTTTGTTTATAAAAAAGCCTCTTTTTAACGCAAATTGGTTCTGTAACAGTTTACTTTTCATCACGGAGTGCGATAATATTTCAAAATATGCAGATTGTCACCAATTTAATGAAATTACATATTATTGACATAACATAATCTCTACAAATTTTCGATAAAGTTTATTAGAGTGAGATTGGAAATGTTTCTATCTCTCTCCAATCATTTCAGATTTATTTAAGTGGTAGTTCTCCCTCTAATTTGATTAGACAAGCTCCACACTGTGTCTTATTTGTTACACAATTTAAAAAACCATTGCGAACGTTTTATTAGAAATTATCGATTAATTGGTAATTTTTTCAGAATTACACAAAATACCGTATAATACTCATGTGAAATCGGTTATTACAGCACTTATTTATCTATTTTTATGGTAAGTTCGTGCTGTAACAACCTCTATTTCATCTTTTGTATCGAAATACACTATATCAATCGTCTAATTTTTGCTATAATTTGCAAAGTTTTACGTTCAAAAGAATCACTTGATATCTGATTAATCACCTGAATCAGGTATTTAATTAATATTCATAAAATAATATTTATTATTACCTACAAACCAATCGGTAATAAAGTCGAAACTTAACCCAACAGGAATCATTAAAAGTGATCAGTCTCTTAATAGCTTGGTGATCGTTGATGGTGAATTTTGGAATGAGATAATTTCCAGGAAATAATAAAACTTAATTTACAAAGAAACTTACGATGTAGTTGAGGTGGAGACTCCAGAGAACGAAGACTGACCAGCGCCTCCATTGCCAGCGAATTGCCCTGGGAATCCGAATCCAGGGTTGAACCCGAATCCTGGGTTAAAGAAAATGGGAGCGCCTCCAGTTCCTGTCGAAGTGGAAGTCGATGTGGAGGACGAGGTGAAGGTCTGAGTGTCTCGCTTGGCTCTGCGCAAGGCATGGTGATCTATGAAGACCAGGGGTCCATTCTGACCGTTTTCGTCGATTGTGTAGTAAGCACGAGGAACATAAAATCCAGTGTCTATAAAAAGAAACACAAATAAAGTCTCAAAAGCCTGATTGGGAACTGGTTTGGTCAAGCAAGTGACTTTCAGTGATAATTTTATATTGGTATCGCTTAATTTTGGTCGTTTTTCCTCTTCTTAATGCTAAATGAAACGGTTTTCTGATTTGGCAATCAAATCAGCAGAAAATCACCTGACAAATTAGTGTTTTAAACTTCTTCTTAACTCTTTGTTATCTCCACATTTCCGTACCTTTATTCTTTTGATACGTTTCATTAAAATGATAATAAAGTTAAAGTATTCTTTAATTAAAACTAATGCATTGATAAAATTAGATTAAACTTTTGTATTATTATCTCACAACAGTTGAAAATATTGCATAAACGTCCCAAAAACCTCATTTCTAACCTTAAAATAACAAAAAATAAAATTGATTCGTATTTTGGAATCTTATATACTTTTTATGATAAAATTGTTATTTGAATTATATTAAAATATAATTTCAAATTATCTTTCGAAAAAAGTGGAGCTACACACTTGGTATAAAAAGAAAAACGTAGAACATTCCCGAAGCACGGTCAGATGGAAGGCCTAATTTTGAAATGAATATTTTACGCAATTTTAGTTTTTAATTTATTTTATTTTTCTTTGTTATGGGTTATTAATTAACTAAAACTATAAAAAACAAACTTATCCGTCACAAACATCGTCCTTTTTTACAAAATACATTGTCAGTACATTTGGCCTCCATCTGACTGTACTTCGAGAATATTTTACCAGTAAAGGGTCAATTTATCATGAGCTTCACGTATTAATTCATTAAATAGCAATATTTATTAGACGTTCTACGAACAAAGCTTTTTAGACAAAGTTTAATTGCTAAAGTTAAAGATTAGCTTTAATCGGAACTTACACGATGTATATTTGAAAACACTTTATTTAAATGGTTCAATAAAAAATTACTGGACTCAAATAAATTGTAATTAAGACCTTAAGAACTATCATTTACAATGATCAATGGAATGGCAATAAAATGTGGAGGGAGCAATCCGCCCCGGGCGTCATAATTAGACAGCATTTTGTACCATATTTTTGTAATTTTTATTTAAGAACCTCGACAATTGAACCATACCAGTCCATTCAAACAACATTTCCAAAAAATACCATAATATACAATATTTCTTTTTAAAATGCTCTTTTGAGAACTAATTCTACAAATTCCACCTATTAAATTACTCCTAAATTATGACTATTACTTCTTCTAATAGAAAGATTCACAAAGTTATGATAAACGTCTTTGATTTTTAAAATTCTCAATTTATGTGAGGAGGATGGCAAAACTGCTAGCTAGATCACTGACAATTACTACTCTGAAGTCTTCCAAAAATATTGGAATAATATTTTTAAAACAAACGCATTTAACGTTACATTGACTAAGTTTAGGATAAGTTATGTCGTTCAAGATTTAATGTGGGTCTTGAACGACCTAACAAATTGATAAATAAATCTTAAGGTGATATAAACTCTGTCAAATCTGTTTTTTTATGTAAAACTAGTTTCCAAATTTTAAACCAGAATATTGGAAAGTGGTTTGGGAAAAACTGAATTAAAAGTTAAGTCGACTTTAATTTAATAATTTTTGCCAATTCAAAAAGCTTTTCTTATAAGTATTTCTTACAAATCTATCTCTAAATCAGCTTCAATATTAAAACGAAATAATATAAGTAGAAAATTATTTCAATAACGGACAAAATAACATTTTCATTGCAATAATTTTCTTTTTTAAAAAAAGACAAATATTGAAAAACTAAAGTATTAGCTGAAGTTTATTTTATTTTGATAGTTTCCTAATTTTTTCCTATAAGAATTTCTTACAAAACTACTTTCTAATAAGCTTCATTACTTAAATTTGCGGGAAAAAATATCAACAGAATTATTTCAATAACTAATAAAACTATATATGGATTATAATAATTTTCCTGCTTTGTTTTAAATAAGATTATGAATCTGTTCATATATTATATATATAATAATTTCAAAAACCACTATAATTCAAAATATATACAAAAATTAAATATTTATTTTAAATATTAGAATTAAATTGGTTTAAAAATAAATTGATCAAAATTACAATTTGGTAACCATACTTCTCTTAGAATTCCAGTGAAATAGGTCTGGCAAAACAATTTGGATGGTAATTGGCTAGTTTCTCTCTGATCAGAGGCTTAATTTTCTTAAAACACCAGAAAAGCCCGACCAATTTGACCTTGTATATGTTGTTGTTTTGTCTTGAGATTATGTACAGTTGATGTTATTGGAAGTGCTGATGCTATCCAAGGTCAGCTCATCGCAAACACACAGCCCAGTCAGTCAGTGATGGTGAAGTCACTCTGGGCTGTGCTTGTTGTTGACTTTGCCAACAGCTAATAGCTTATATTTATTATATATTATTCATTTTCCTCTAAACATTGATGACGCAATTAAATTAGCGTCCACTTATTTGCACAGTCACGTATTCTTCATTAAAAGAAGAAGAGATCTTTGCACTTTAAACGAAAAATTACCTGCGTTTGCAACTGCAACCAGGACAGCTAATCCAATAAATCCGAGAAGAAAACGATTCATTTTGAAGGCACAAATAACTATTTACACGTCTTTTCTTTGTCTTCTAAAACAGTTCTATACTAAAGATGTCTATCCCCAACACTGATTTGAGGCGAATCTTTCCAGGTTTTAATATATACTCGGCCATCCCCACTCTAAAAACCACTCCAAAATAACCAGGTGTATGCTGAATATTGGACAATGTCGTCTGTGTGTCGCACTTTTTGGTAAATGGACAAAAGCGGCCGGCTTAACGATAACAAACCGTCCACAAAGCCCCTGATAGAGGCTGACACAAAGAGAAAATGTATGTAAATCTCGGCTCTTAAATCGGTACTCTATATGCAGAAACTGCAGAACAGGAAAGTAATTCAGATTGCAGAAATTAGTCCACGTTTTTTGGTATTCTAGAAAGAATTCTTGTAACCCAGTTGTTAAACTAAAAACTCGTGATTGGAATACACAAAGCTCGACAACTATTGTTTACAGAGCTTTTGCACAGAAAACAATATTTACGACTATCTTTTATTTTTATGTGTTTTTCCACTTCGATAATGAAATCATTGGCTAATATATTGATTGGTGATTAATTAATCATTTAACATTTTATTCGTATTTAGGCGCGCCAAATATTAATTTGCCAATATTTAAATTTACACAACTTTTTCCCCATTTCTCGAATTTAGTGATGTTTTTTTAATTTATGTAATATGTGCGAATAAAAAAGGAAAGTATCCAAGTTTACATCATCCTTCTGATAGTCAATATTGAACTTTGAGTCTTTAGTTTTATTACTACCGGGTTCTCAAGCCACTACCGGCATGAATGCACTTTGTACACTGTGTTGGTAATGTCTTTGGCTTAATTATATGAAAATTTTAAATATTCTTCATTTATGCACTACTTTGGCAGCTCATTTGGTATTTTGGGCACAGAACCCCTCGGGGATTATAACCCTAATTCATATATAGATAAATGAATAAGATCATTGTAACGATGCACGATAACGTATCAACCAGTGGACAGATATAAGTCCCTCCTCGTACATACGTGTATATTGCCCTAGCTCTCTCTTCCTGTCACAATTGCTGGCCCTATTATTTTCCTTTCTGCATGAAAACTATGATTTTCTAACAATATTAAGTAAAATTCACGTTAATATTTAAGCATTGAACATATAAACTATTCCCACGACATTCACGACGGAACTAGGGGTAGTCTCAACCTCAACCAACGGGTGTTAGACTTTACGTGACTGTTTGTTTTTCAGTGTATTAGTAGTCAGTTAATAGCACCTAGACCGGTTGTAAACGGATCCAGTCAATCCGCCCATTTTATTTATTTGTTTGCGCCATTACTTATATTATAATTCGCTATAAATATTATTTCGCAATGTTATTGATATACACAAATGGAAAATTTTTCGAGCTAGAAAAATATCCGCCCAGAATTTGATCCCACGACGACGAGGATGTCTAGGGTGTTAACCACTAGGATATAGAGGCAGTTAGGCATTGAAAAGTACTGTTAATAAAACTCTTATTTGAATTAACTATTACAAAAATATTTACATAGACGAATATGATCAAATTTCAGTCCAAAAGTTTGTAGCTTTTTGTGTGACATTATATACATAATAATTGTCTAATTAAGTACATCAATTATACGTTTACACATAACTGAATTGTAAAAGACTACTGGAAAAGCTTTCAATAGAAAATTATTTCAATAATTTTAATTTCACTCTATATTTCTTTAAAGTT
The DNA here is from genome assembly GCA_001014945.1 of Clogmia albipunctata. Taxonomy (NCBI): domain Eukaryota; kingdom Metazoa; phylum Arthropoda; class Insecta; order Diptera; family Psychodidae; genus Clogmia; species Clogmia albipunctata. The sequence goes on along the minus strand of JXOV01018321.1, from coordinate 383 downwards.
TACACCCTGAGGTGCGTTTTGAGTTGACAGTGTAGTTTTTATCAAACTGAATGTAAATTAATTGTTGAGATTGTAAAATTTGATAAATATCA